>JAQOOB010000114.1:85000-86599 GCA_029721495.1 Citrus inodora | reverse complement strand
AACCCTAAACCCTAAACCCTAAACCCTAAACCCTAAACCCTAAACCCTAAACCCTAAACCCTAAACCCTAAACCCTAAACCCTAAACCCTAAACCCTAAACCCTAAACCCTAAACCCTAAACCCTAAACCCTAAACCCTAAACCCTAAACCCTAAACCCTAAACCCTAAACCCTAAACCCTAAACCCTAAACCCTAAACCCTAAACCCTAAACCCTAAACCCTAAACCCTAAACCCTAAACCCTAAACCCTAAACCCTAAACCCTAAACCCTAAACCCTAAACCCTAAACCCTAAACCCTAAACCCTAAACCCTAAACCCTAAACCCTAAACCCTAAACCCTAAACCCTAAACCCTAAACCCTAAACCCTAAACCCTAAACCCTAAACCCTAAACCCTAAACCCTAAACCCTAAACCCTAAACCCTAAACCCTAAACCCTAAACCCTAAACCCTAAACCCTAAACCCTAAACCCTAAACCCTAAACCCTAAACCCTAAACCCTAAACCCTAAACCCTAAACCCTAAACCCTAAACCCTAAACCCTAAACCCTAAACCCTAAACCCTAAACCCTAAACCCTAAACCCTAAACCCTAAACCCTAAACCCTAAACCCTAAACCCTAAACCCTAAACCCTAAACCCTAAACCCTAAACCCTAAACCCTAAACCCTAAACCCTAAACCCTAAACCCTAAACCCTAAACCCTAAACCCTAAACCCTAAACCCTAAACCCTAAACCCTAAACCCTAAACCCTAAACCCTAAACCCTAAACCCTAAACCCTAAAACCCTAAACCCTAAACCCTAAACCCTAAACCCTAAACCCTAAACCCTAAACCCTAAACCCTAAACCCTAAACCCTAAACCCTAAACCCTAAACCCTAAACCCTAAACCCTAAACCCTAAACCCTAAACCCTAAACCCTAAACCCTAAACCCTAAAACCCTAAACCCTAAACCCTAAACCCTAAACCCTAAACCCTAAACCCTAAACCCTAAACCCTAAACCCTAAACCCTAAACCCTAAACCCTAAACCCTAAACCCTAAACCCTAAACCCTAAACCCTAAACCCTAAACCCTAAACCCTAAACCCTAAACCCTAAACCCTAAACCCTAAACCCTAAACCCTAAACCCTAAACCCTAAACCCTAAACCCTAAACCCTAAACCCTAAACCCTAAACCCTAAACCCTAAACCCTAAACCCTAAACCCTAAACCCTAAACCCTAAACCCTAAACCCTAAACCCTAAACCCTAAACCCTAAACCCTAAACCCTAAACCCTAAACCCTAAACCCTAAACCCTAAACCCTAAACCCTAAACCCTAAACCCTAAACCCTAAACCCTAAACCCTAAACCCTAAACCCTAAACCCTAAACCCTAAACCCTAAACCCTAAACCCTAAACCCTAAACCCTAAACCCTAAACCCTAAACCCTAAACCCCTAAACCCTAAACCCTAAACCCTAAACCCTAAACCCTAAACCCTAAACCCTAAACCCTAAACCCTAAACCCTAAACCCTAAACCCTAAACCCTAAACCCTAAACCCTAAACCCTAAACCCTAAACCCTAAACCCTAAACCCTAAACCCTAAACCCTA
>JAQOOB010000114.1:0-80000 GCA_029721495.1 Citrus inodora | reverse complement strand
TGTCCGCCGGACTCGTAATGGGGCGAAACTTTGCTTGCCCCCTCCGTGTGCCAAAAATAGGCCGCGGCAAAGCCGCGCCCAAAAACGAGCGCCCGAAAGTCCGGGGCCCAAGTTCGTCCAGCGGAAAAATGCCCAAAAAACGGGGTGGGCTATAGCCTTGGGGTGTGGGGTTGGCGAAGTTCGTCCGCCGGACTCGGAATGGGGCGAAACTTTTCGTGCCCCCTCCGTGTGCCAAAAATAGGCCCCGGACAAAGCCGCGACCAAAAACGAGTGCCCGAAGTCCGGGGCCCCAAGTTCGTCCAGCGGAAAAAATGCCCAAAAAACGATGGGCTATAGCCTTGGGGCTTGGGGCTGGCGAAGTTCACCCGCCGGACTCGGAATGGGGCGAAACCTTGCGTGCCCCCTCCGTGTGCCAAAAATAGGCCGCGGGCAAAGCCGCGCCCAAAAACGACCGCCCGAAGTCCGGGGGCCCCAAGTTCGTCCAGCGGAAAAATGCCCAAAAAACGGGTGGGCTTATAGCCTTGGGGCGTGGGGCTGGCGAAGTTTGTCCGCCGGACTCGGAATGGGGCTAAACTTTGCGTGCCCCCTCCGTGTGCCAAAAATAGGCCGCTGGCAAAGCCGCGCCCAAAAACGAGCGCCCGAAGTCCGGGGCCCCAAGTTCGTCCAGCGGAAAAATGCCCAAAAAACGATGGGCTATAGCCTTGGGGCGTGGGGCTGGCGAAGTTCGTCCGCCGGACTCGTAATGGGGCGAAACTTTGCTTGCCCCCTCCGTGTGCCAAAATTAGGCCGCGGGCAAAGCCGCGCCCAAAAACGAGGCGCCCGAAGTCCGGGGCCCCAAGTTCGTCCACCGGAAAAATGCCCAAAAAACGGGTGGGCTATAGCCTTGGGGCCGTGGGGCTGGCGAAGTTCGTCCGCCGGACTCGGAATGGGGCGAACCTTTGCCTGCCCCCTCCGTGTGCCAAAAATAGGCTGCGGGCAAAGCCGTGCCCAAAAACGAGCACCCGAAGTCCGGGGCCCCCAAGTTCGTCCAGCGGAAAAATGTCCAAAAAAACGATGGGCTATAGCCTTGGGGCGTGGGGCTGGCGAAGTTCGTCCGCCGGACTCGGAATGGGGGCGAAACTTTGCGTGCCCCCTCCGTGTACCAAAAATAGGCCGCGGACAAAGCCGCGCCCAAAAATGAGCGCCCGAAGTCCGGGGGCCCCAAGTTCGTCCAGCGGAAAAATGCCCAAAAAACGGGTGGGCTATAGCCTTGGGGCGTGGGGCTGGCGAAGTTCGTCCGCCGGACTCGGAATGGGGCTAAACTTTGCGTGCCCCCCTCCGTGTGCCAAAAATAGGCCGCTGGCAAAGCCGCGCGCAAAAACGAAGCGCCCGAAGTCCGGGGCCCCAAGTTCGTCCAGCGGAAAAATGCCCAAAAAAACGATGGGCTATAGCCTTGGGGCGTGGGGGCTGGCGAAGTTCGTCCGCCGGACTCGTAATGGGGCGAAACTTTGCTTGCCCCATCCGTGTGCCAAAAATAGGCCGCGGGCAAAGCCGCGCCCAAAAACGAGTGCCCGAAGTCCGGAGGCCCCAAGTTCGTCTCAGCGGAAAAAATGCCCAAAAAATAGGTGGGCTATAGCCTTGGGGCGTGGGGGCTGGCGAAGTTGGTCCGCCGGACTCGGAATGGGGCGAAACTTTGCCTGCCCCCTCCGTGTGCCAAAAATAGGCTGCGGGCAAAGCCGCGCCCAAAAACGAGCACCCGAAGTCCGGGGCCCCAAGTTCGTCCAGCGGAAAAATGTCCAAAAAACGATGGGCTATAGCCTTGGGGCGTGGGGCTGGCGAAGTTCGTCCGCCGGACTCGGAATGGGGCGAAACTTTGCGTGCCCCCTCCGTGTGCCAAAAATAGGCCGCGGACAAAGCCGCGCCCAAAAATGAGCGCCCGAAGTCCGGGGGCCCCAAGTTCGTCCAGCGGAAAAATGCCCAAAAAACGGGTGGGCTATAGCCTTGGGGCGTGGGGCTGGCGAAGTTCGTCCGCCGGACTCGGAATGGGGCTAAACTTTGCGTGCCCCCTCCGTGTGTGCCAAAAATAGGCCCGCTGGCAAAGCCAGCGCCCAAAAAACGAGCACCCGAAGTCCGGGGCCCCAAGTTCGTCCAGCGGAAAAATGCCCAAAAAATGATGGGCTATAGCCTTGGGGCGTGGGGCTGGCGAAGTTCGTCCCGCCGGACTCGGAATGGGGCGAAACTTTGCGTGCCCCCTCCGTGTGCCAAAAATAGGCCGCGGACAAAGCCGCGCCCAAAAATGAGCGCCCCGAAGTCCGGGGCCCCAAGTTCGTCCAGCGGAAAAATGCCCAAAAAATAGGTGGGCTATAGCCTTGGGGCGTGGGGCTGGCGAAGTTCGTTCCGCCGGACTCGGAATGGGGCGAAACTTTGCCTGCCCCCTCCGTGTGCCAAAAATAGGCTGCGGGCAAAGCCCGCGCCCAAAAACGAGCACCCGAAGTCCGGGGCCCCAAGTTCGTCCAGCGGAAAAATGTCCAAAAAACGATGGGCTATAGCCTTGGGGCGTGGGGCTGGCGAAGTTCGTCCGCCGGACTCGGAATGGGGCGAAACTTTGCGTGCCCCCTCCGTGTGCCAAAAATAGGCCGCGGACAAAGCCGCGCCCAAAAATGAGCGCCCGAAGTCCGGGGGCCCCAAGTTCGTCCAGCGGAAAAATGCCCAAAAAACGATGGGCTATAGCCTATGGGGCGTGGGGGCTGGCGAAGTTCGTCCGTCGGACTCGGAATGGGGCAAAAACTTTGTGTGCCCCCTCCGTGTGCCAAAAATAGGCCGCGGGGAAAGCCGCACCCAAAAACGAGCGCCCGAAGTCCGGGGCTTCAACTTCGTCCAGCGGAAAAATGCCCAAAAAATGATGGGGCTATAGCCTTGGGGCGTGGGGCTTGGCGAAGTTCATCCGCCGGACTCGGAATGGGGCGAAACTTTGCCTGCCCCCCTCCGTGTGCCAAAAATAGGCTGCGGGCAAAGCCGCGCCCAAGAACGAGCACCCGAAGTCCGGGGACCCAAGTTCGTCCAGCGGAAAAATGCCCAAAAAAACGATGGGCTATAGCCTTGGGGCGTGGGGCTGGCGAAGTTCGTCCGCCCGGACTCGGAATGGGGCGAAACTTTGCGTGCCCCCTCCGTGTGCCAAAAATAGTCCGTGGGCAAAGCCGCGCCCAAAAATGAAACGCCCGAAGTCCGGCGCCCCAAGTTCGTCCAGCGGAAAAATGCCCAAAAAACGATGGGCTATAGCCTTGCAGCGTGGGGGCTGGCGAAGTTCGTCCAGCCGGACTCGGAATGGGGCGAAACTTTGCCTGCCCCCTCCGTGTGCCAAAAATAGGTTGCGGGCAAAGCCGCGCCCAAAACCCGAGCACCGGAAGTCCGGGGCCCCAAGTTCGTCCAGCGGAAAAATGCCCAAAAAACGATGGGCTATAGCCTTGGGGGCGTGGGGCTGGCGATGTTTGTCCGCCGGACTCGGAATGGGGCGAAACTTTGCGTGCCCCCTCCGTGTGCCAAAAATAGGCCCGCGGGCAAAGCCGCGCCCAAAAATGAGCAGCCCGAAGTCCGGGGCCCCAAGTTCGTCCAGCGGAAAAATGCCCAAAAAACGATGGGCTATAGCCTTGCAGCGTGGGGCTGGCGAAGTTCGTCCGCCGGACTCGGAATGGGGGCGAAACTTTGCATGGCCCCTCCGGTTGTGCCAAAAATAGGCCGCGGGCAAAGCCGCGCCCAAAAAACGAGCGCCCGAAGTCCGGGGGCCCCAAGTTCGTCCAGCGGAAAAATGCCCAAAAAAACGATGGGCTATAGCCTTGGGGCGTGGGGCTGGCGAAGTTCGTCCGCCGGACTCGGAATGGGGCGAAACTTTGCGTGCCCCCTCCGTGGTGCCAAAAATAGGCCGCGGGCAAAGCCGCGCCCAAAAATGAGTGCCCGAAGTCCGGGGCCCCAAGTTCGTCCAGCGGAAAAAATACCCAAAAAACTGGTGGGCTATTGCCTTGGGGCGTGGGGCTGGCGAACTTCGTCCGCCGGACTCGGAATGGGGCTAAACTTTGCGTGCCCCCCGTCCGTGTGCCAAAAATAGGCCGCTGGCAAAGCCGCGCCCAAAAACGAGCGCCCGTAGTCCGGGGCCCCAAGTTCGTCCAGCGGAAAAATGCCCAAAAAACGATGGGCTATAGCCTTGGGGCGTGGGGCTGGCGAAGTTCGTCCGCCGGACTCGTAATGGGGCGAAACTTTGCTTGCCCCCTCCGTGTGCCAAAAATAGGCTCCGGCAAAGCCGCGCCCAAAAAACGAGCGCCCGAAGTCCGGGGGCCCCAAGTTCGTCCAGCGGAAAAATGCCCAAAAAACGGGTGGGCTATAGCCTTGGGGCGTGAGGGGCTGGCGAAGTTCGTCCGCCGGACTCGGAATGGGGCGAAACTTTGCCTGCCCCCCTCCGTGTGCCAACAATATGCTGCGGGCAAAGCCGCGCCCAAAAACGAGCACCCGAAGTCCGGGGCCCCAAGTTCGTCCAGCGGAAAAATGCCCAAAAAACGGTGGGCTATAGCCTTGGGGCGTGGGGGCTGGCGAAGTTCGTCCGCCGGACTCGGAATGGGGCGAAACTTTGTGTGCCCCCTCCGTGTGCCAAAAAATAGGCCGCGGGCAAAGCCCGCGCCCAAAAATGAGCGCCCGAAGTCCGGGGGCCCCAAGTTCGTCCAGCGGAAAAATGCCCAAAAAACGGGTGGGCTATAGACTTGGGGCGTGGGGCTGGCGAAGTTCGTCCGCCGGACCTCGGAATGGGGCTAAACTTTGCGTGTGCCCCCTCCGTGTGCCAAAAATAGGCCGCTGGCAAAAGCCGCGCCCAAAAACGATTGCCCGAAGTCCGGGGCCACAAGTTCGTCCAGCGGAAAAATGCCCAAAAAAACGATGGGCTATAGCCTTGGGGCGTGGGGCTGGCGAACTTCGTCCGCCGGACTCGTAATGGGGTGAAACTTTGCTTGCCCCCTCCGTGTGCCAAAAATAGGCCGCGGGCAAAGCCGCGTCCAAAAACGAGCGCCCGAAGTCCGGGGCCCCAAGTTCGTCCAGCGGAAAAATGCCCAAAAAACGGTGTGGGCTATAGCCTTGGGGCGTGGGGCTGGCGAAGTTCGTCCGCCGGACTCGGAATGGGGCGAAACTTTGCCTGCCCCCTCCGTGTGCCAAAAATAGGCCGCGGGCAAAGCCGCACCCAAAAACGAGCACCCGAAGTCCGGGGGCCCCAAGTTCGTCCAGCGGAAAATGCCCAAAAAAATGATGGGCTATAGCCTTGGGGGCGTGGGCCTGGCGAAGTTCGTCCGCCGGACTCGGAATGGGGCGAAACTTTGCGTACCCCCTCCGTGTGCCAAAAATAGGCCGCGGGCAAAGCCGCGCCCAAAAATGAGCGCCCGAAGTCCGGGGCCCCAAGTTCGTCCAGCGGAAAAATGCCCAAAAAAACGATGGGCTATAGCCTTGCAGCGTGGGGTTGGCGATGTTCGTCCCGCCGGACTCGGAATGGGGGCGAAACTTTGCGTGCCCCCCCTCCGTGTGGCAAAAATAGGCCGTGCGGAAAGCCGCGCCCAAAAACGAGCGGCCCGAAGTCCGGGGCTTCAAGTTCGTCCAGCGGAAAAATGCCCAAAAAACGATGGGCTATAGCCTTGGGGGGGGGGGCTGGCGAAGTTCGTTCCGCCGGACTCGGAATGGTGCGAAAACTTTGCGTGCCCCCTCCGTGTGCCAAAAAATAGGCCGCGGGCAAAGCCGCGCCCAAAAAACGAGTGCCCCGACGTCCGGTGCCCCAAGTTCGTCCAGCGGAAAAATGCACAAAAAAGGATGGGCTATAGCCTTGGGGCGTGGGGCTGGCGAAGTTCGTCCGCCGGACTCGGAATGGGGGCGAAACTTTGCGTGCCCCCTCCGGTGTGCCAAAAAATAGGCCGCGGGCAAAGCCGCGCCCAAAAACGAGCGCACGAAGTCCGGGGCCCCAAGTTCGTCCAGCGGAAAAATGCCCAAAAAACGGGTGGGCTATAGCCTTGGGGCGTGGGGGCTGGCGAAGTTCGTCGGCCTGACTCGGAATGGGGCGAAACTTTGCGTGCCCCCTCCGTGTGCCCAAAAATAGGCAGCGGGGGAAAGCCGCGCCCAAAAACGAGCGCTCGAAGTCCGGGGCTTCAAGTTCGTCCAGCGGAAAAATGCCCAAAAAACGATGGGCTATAGCCTTGGGGCGTGGGGCTGGCGAAGTTCTTCCGCCGGACTCGGAATGGTGCGAAACTTTGCGTGCCCCCTCCGTGTGCCAAAAATAGGCCGCGGGCAAAGCCGCGCCCAAAAACGAGCGCCCCGAAGTCCGGGGGCCCCCAAGTTCGTCCAGCGGAAAAATGCCCACAAAACGGGTGGGCTATAGCCTTGGGGCGTGGGGGCTGGCAAAGTTCGTCCGCCGGCCTCGGAATGGGGCGAAACTTTGCGTGCCCCCTCCGTGTACTAAAAATAGGCCGCGGGGAAAGCCGCGCCCAAAAACGAGCGCCCGAAGTCCGGGGCTTCAAGTTCGTCCAGTGGAAAAATGCCCAAAAAACGATGGGCTATAGCCTTGGAACGTTGGGGCTGGCGAAGTTCGTCGGCCTGACTCGGAATGGGGCGAAACTTTGCGTGCCCCCTCCGTGTGCCAAAAATAGGCCGCGGGCAAAGGCCCAAAAATGAGCGCCCGAAGTCCGGGGCCCCAAGTTCGTCCAGCGGAAAAATGCCCAAAAAAACGATGGGCTATAGCCTTGGGGGGCGTGGGGGCTGGGCGAAGTTTCGTCCGCCGGACTCGTAATGGGGTGAAACTTTGCTTGCCCCCTCCGTGTGCCAAAAATAGGCCGCGGGCAAAGCCGCGCCCAAAAACGAGCGCCCGAAGTCCGGGGCCCCAAGTTCGTCCAGCGGAAAAATGCCCAAAAAACGGGGTGGGCTATAGCCTTGGGGCGTGGGGCTGGCGAAGTTCGTCCGCCGGACTCGGAATGGGGCGAAACTTTGCCTGCCCCCTCCGTGTGCCAAAAATAGGCTGCGGGCAAAGCCGCGCCCAAAAACGAGCACCCGAAGTCCGGGGGCCCCAAGTTCGTCCAGCGGAAAAATGCCCAAAAAACGATGGGCTATAGCCTTGGGGCGTGGGGTTAGCGAAGTTCGTCCGCCGGACTCGGAATGGGGCGAAACTTTGCGTGCCCCCTCCGTGTGCCAAAAATAGGCCGCGGGCAAAGCCGGCGCCCAAAAATGAGTGCCCGAAGTCCGGGGCCCCCAAGTTCGTCCAGCGGAAAAAATGCCCAAAAAACGGGTGGGGCTATAGCCTTGGGGCCTGGGGCTGGCGAAGTTTGTCCGCCGGACTCGGAATGGGGCTAAACTTTGCGTGCCCCCTCCGTGTGCCAAAAATAGGCCGCTGGCAAAGCCGCGCCCAAAAACGATTGCCCGAAGTCCGGGGCCCCAAGTTCGTCCAGCGGAAAAATGCCCAAAAAAACGATGGGCTATAGCCTTGGGGGCGTGGGGCTGGCGAAGTTCGTCCGCCGGACTCGTAATGGGGGTGAAACTTTGCTTGCCCCCTCCGTGTGCCAAAAATAGGCCGCGGGCAAAGCCGCGTCCAAAAAACGAGCGCCCGAAGTCCGGGGCCCCCAAGTTCGTCCAGCGGAAAAAATGCCCAAAAAAACGGGTGGGCTATAGCCTTGGGCCGTGGGGGCTGGCGAAGTTCGTCCGCCGGACTCGGAATGGGGCAAAACTTTGCCTGCCCCCTCCGTGTGCCAAAAATAGGCTGCGGGCAAAGCCGCGCCCAAAAACGAGCACCCGAAGTCCGGGGCCCCAAGTTCGTCCAGCGGAAAAATGCCCAAAAAACGATGGGCTATAGCCTTGGGGGCGTGGGGCTGGCGAAGTTCGTCCGCCGGACTCAGAATGGGGCGAAACTTTGCGTGCCCCCTCCGTGTGCCAAAAATAGGCCGCGGGCAAAGCCGCGCCCAAAAATGAGCGCCCGAAGTCCGGGGCCCCAAGTTCGTCCAGCGGAAAAATGCCCAAAAAACGGGTGGGCTATAGACTTGGGGCGTGGGGCTGGCGAAGTTCGTCCGCCGGACTCGGAATGGGGCTAAACTTTGCGTGCCCCCTCTGTGTGCCAAAAATAGGCCGCTGGCAAAGCCGCGCCCAAAAACGATTGCCCCGAAGTCCAGGGCCCCAAGTTCGTCCAGCGGAAAAATGCCCAAAAAACGATGGGCTATAGCCTTGGGGCGTGGGGCTGGCGAACTTCGTCCGCCGGACTCGTAATGGGTGTGAAACTTTGCTTGCCCCCTCCGTGTGCCAAAAATAGGCCGCGGGTAAAGCCGCGCCCAAAAACGAGCACCCGAAGCCCCGGGGCCCCAAGTTCGTCCAGCGGAAAACATGCCCAAAAAAACGATGGGCTAATAGCCTTGGGGCGTGGGGCTGGCGAAGTTCGTCCGCCGGACTCGTAATGGGGTGAAACTTTGCTTGCCCCCTCCGTGTGCCAAAAATAGGCCGCGGGCAAAGCCGCGCCCCAAAAACGAGCGCCCGAAGTCCGGGGCCCCCAAGTTCGTCCAGCGGGAAAAAATGCCCAAAAAACGGGTGGGGCTATAGCCTTGGGGCGTGGGGCTGGCGAAGTTCGTTCCGCTCGGACTCGGAATGGGGCGAAACTTTGCGTGCCCCCTCCGTGTGCCAAAAATAGGCCGCGGGCAAAGCCGCGCCCAAAAACGAGTGCCCGACGTCCGGGGCTCCAAGTTCGTCCAGCGGAAAAAACGCCCAAAAAAGGATGGGCTATAGCCTTGGGGCGTGGGGGCTGGCGAAGTTCGTCCCGCCCGGACTCGGAATGGGGGCGAAACTTTGCGTGCCCCCCTCCGTGGTGCCAAAAATAGGCCGCTGGCAAAGCCGCGCCCAAAAATGAGCGCGCCGAAGTCCGGGGCCCCCAAGTTCGTCCAGCGGAAAAAATGCCCAAAAAAAACGGGTGGGCTACAGCCTTGGGGCGTGGGGGCTGGGCGAAGTTCGTCTGCCGGACTCGGAATGGGGCTAAAGTTGCGTGCCCTCTCTGTGTGCCAAAAAATAGGCCCGCTGGCAAAGCCGCGCCAAAAAACGAGCGCCCGAAGTCCGGGGCCCCAAGTTCGTCCAGCGGAAAAATGCCCAAAAAACGATGGGCTATAGCCTTGCAGCGTGGGGGCTGGCGAAGTTCGTCCGCCGGACTCGGAATGGGGCGAAACTTTGCCTGCCCCCTCCGTGTGCCAAAAATAGGTTGCGAGGGCAAAACCGCGCCCAAAAACGAGCACCGGAAGTCCGGGGCCCCAAGTTCGTCCAGCGGAAAAAATGCCCAAAAAAACGATGGGCTATAGCCTTGGGGCGTGGGGCTGGCGAAGTTTGTCCGCCGGACTCGGAATGGGGCGAAACTTTGCGTGCCCCCTCCGTGTGCCAAAAAATAGGCCGCGGGCAAAGCCGCGCCCCAAAAACGAGCGCCCGAAAGTCCGGCGGGCCCCAAGTTCGTCCAGCGGGAAAAAATGCCCAAAAAAACGATGGGCTATAGCCTTGGGGCGTGGGGCTGGCGAAGTTCTTCCGCCGGACTCGGAATGGTTCGAAACTTTGCGTGCCCCCTTCCGTGTGCCAAAAATAGGCCGCGGGCAAAGCCGCGCCCAAAAACGAGCGCCCGAAGTCCGGGGCCCCAAGTTCGTCCAGCGGAAAAATGCCCACAAAACGGGTGGGCTATAGCCTTTGGGCGTGGGGCTGGCAAAGTTCGTTCGCCCGGCCTCGGAATGGGGCGAAACTTTGCGTGCCCCCTCCGTGTGCCAAAAATAGGCCGTTGGGGAAAGCCGCGCCCAAAAATGAGCGCCCGAAGTCCGGGGCCCCAAGTTCGTCCAGCGGAAAAAATGCCCAAAAAACGATGGGCTATAGCCTTGGGGGCGTGGGGCTGGCGAAGTTCGTCCGCCGGACTTGGAAATGGGGGCGAAACTTTGCCTGCCCCCCTCCGTGTGCCAAAAATAGGCTGCGGACAAAGCCGCGCCCAAAAACGAGCACCCGAAGTCCGGGGCCCCAAGTTCGTCCAGCGGAAAAAATGCCCAAAAAACGATGGGCTATAGCCTTGGGGGCGTGGGGCTGGCGAAGTTCGTCCGCCGGACTCGGAATGGGGCGAAACTTTGCGTGCCCCCTTCCGTGTGCCAAAAATAGGCCGCGGGCAAAGCCGCGCCCAAAAATGAGTGCCCGATCCGGGGCCCCAAGTTCGTCCAGCGGAAAAATGCCCAAAAAAACGGGGTGGGCTATAGCCTTGGGGGCGTGGGGGCTGGCGAAGTTCGTCCGCCGGACTCGGAATGGGGCTAAACTTTGCGTGCCCCCTCCGTGTGCCAAAAATAGGCCGCTGGCAAAGCCGCGCCCAAAAACGATTGCCCGAAGTCCGGGGCCCCAAGTTCGTCCAGCGGAAAAATGCCCAAAAAACGATGGGCTATAGCCTTGGGGCGTGGGGCTGGCGAAGTTCATCCGCCGGACTCGTAATGGGGTGAAACTTTGCTTGCCCCCTCCGTGTGCCAAAAATAGGCCGCGGGCAAAGCCGCGTCCAAAAAACGAGCGCCCCGAAGTCCGGGGCCCCAAGTTCGTCCAGCGGAAAAATGCCCAAAAAACGGGGTGGGCTATAGCCTTGGGACGTGGGGCTGGCGAAGTTCGTCCAGCCGGACTCGGAATGGGGGCGAAACTTTGCGTGCCCCCCTCCGTGTGGGAAAAATAGGCCGTGGGGAAAGCCGCGCCCAAAAACGAGCGCCCCGAAGTCCGGGGCTTCAAGTTCGTCCAGCGGAAAAATGCCCAAAAAACGATGGGCTATAGCCTTGGGGCGTGGGGCTGGCGAAGTTCGTCCGCCGGACTCGGAATGGTGCGAAACTTTGCGTGCCCCCCTCCGTGTGCCAAAAATAGGCCGCGGGCAAAGCCGCGCCCAAAAACGAGTGCCCGACGTCCGGGGCTCCAAGTTCGTCCAGCGGAAAAATGCCCAAAAAACGGATGGGCTATAGCCTTGGGGCGTGGGGCTGGCGAAGTTCGTCCCGCCGGACTCGGAATGGGGCGAAACTTTGCGTGCCCCCTCCGTGTGCCAAAAATAGGCCGCGGGCAAAGCCGCGCCCAAAAACGAGTGCCCGAAGTCCGGGGCCCCAAGTTCGTCCAGCGGAAAAATGCCCAAAAAACGGGTGGGGCTATAGCCTTGGGGCGTGGGGCTGGCGAAGTTCGTCGGCCTGACTCGGAATGGGGCGAAACTTTGCGTGCCCCCTCCGTGTGACAAAAATAGGCCACGGGGAAAGCCGCGCCCAAAAACGAGCGCTCGAAGTCCGGGGCTTCAAATTCGTCCAGCGGAAAAATGCCCAAAAAACGATGGGCTATAGCCTTGGGGCGTGGGGCTGGCGAAGTTCTTTCCGCCGGACTCGGAATGGTTCGAAACTTTGCGTGCCCCCCTCCGTGTGCCAAAAATAGGCCGCGGGCAAAGCCGCGCCCAAAAACGAGCGCCCGAAGTCCGGGGGCCCCAAGTTCGTCCAGCGGAAAAATGCCCACAAAAACGGGTGGGCTATAGCCTTTGGGCGTGGGGCTGGTAAAGTTCGTCCCGCCGGCCTCGGAATGGGGCGAAACTTTGCGTGCCCCCCTCCGTGTGCCAAAAATAGGCCGCGGGGGAAAGCCGCGCCCAAAAATGAGCGCCCGAAAGTCCGGGGCCCCAAGTTCGTCCAGCGGAAAAATGCCCAAAAAACGATGGGCTATAGCCTTGGGGCGTGGGGCTGGCGAAGTTCGTCCGCCGGACTCGTAATGGGGTGAAACTTTGCTTGCCCCCTCCGTGTGCCAAAAATAGGCCGCGGGCAAAGCCGCGCCCAAGAACGAGCGCCCCGAAGTCCGGGGGCCCCAAGTTCGTCCAGCGGAAAAATGCCCAAAAAACGGGTGGGCTATAGCCTTGGGGCGTGGGGGCTGGCGAAGTTCGTCCGCCGGACTCGGAATGGGGCGAAACTTTGCCTGCCCCCCTCCGTGTGCCAAAAAATAGGCTGCGGAGAAAGCCGCGCCCAAAAACGAGTACCCCGAAGTCCGGGGCCCCAAGTTCGTCCAGCGGAAAAATGCCCAAAAAACGATGGGCTATAGCCTTGGGGGCATGGGGCTGGCGAAGTTCGTCCCGCCGGACTCGGAATGGGGCGAAACTTTGCGTGCCCCCTCCGTGTGCCAAAAATAGGCCGCGGGGCAAAGCCGCGCCCAAAAATGAGTGCCCGAAGTCCGGGGCTTCAAGTTCGTCCAGCGGAAAAATGCCCAAAAAAACGATGGGCTATAGCCTTGGGGCGTGGGGCTGGCGAAGTTCGTCCGCCGGACTCGGAATGGTGCGAAACTTTGCGTGCCCCCTCCGTGTGCCAAAAATAGGCCGCGGGCAAAGCCGCGCCCAAAAACGAGTGCCCGACGTCCGGGGGGCTCCAAGTTCGTCCAGTGGAAAAATGCCCAAAAAAGGATGGGCTATAGCCTTGGGGCGTGGGGCTGGCGAAGTTCGTCCGCCGGACTCGGAATGGGGCGAAACTTTGCGTGCCCCCCTCCGTGTGCCAAAAATAGGCCGCGGGCAAAGCCGCGCCCAAAAAACACGCTTGCGCCCGAAGTCCGGGGCCCCCAAGTTCGTCCAGCGGAAAAATGCCCAAAAAACGGAGTGGGCTATAGCCTTGGGGCGTGGGGCTGGCGAAGTTCGTCGGCCTGACTCGGAATGGGGCGAAACTTTGCGTGCCCCCCTCCGTGTGCCAAAAATAGGCCGCGGGGAAAGCCGCGCCCAAAAACGAGCGCTCGAAGTCCGGGGCTATAGCCTTGGGGCGTGGGGCTGGCGAAGTTCTTCCGCCGGACTCGGAATGGTTCGAAACTTTGCGTGCCCCCTCCGTGTGCCAAAAATAGGCCGCGGGCAAAGCCGCGCCCAAAAACGAGCGCCCGAAGTCCGGGGCCCCCAAGTTCGTCCAGCGGAAAAATGCCCACAAAACGGGTGGGCTATAGCCTTTGGGCGTGGGGCTGGCAAAGTTCGTCCCGCCGACCTCGGAATGGGGCGAAACTTTGCGTGCCCCCCTCCCGTGTGCCAAAAATAGGCCGCGGGGAAAGCCGCGCCCAAAAATGAGCGCCCGAAGTCCGGGGCCCCCAAGTTCGTCCAGCGGAAAAATGCCCAAAAAAACGATGGGCTATAGCCTTGGGGCGTGGGGCTGGCGAAGTTCGTCCGCCGGACTCGTAATGGGGTGAAACTTTGCTTGCCCCCTCCGTGTGCCAAAAATAGGGCCGCGGGCAAAGCCGCGCCCAAGAACGAGCGCCCGAAGTCCGGGGCCCCAAGTTCGTCCAGCGGAAAAATGCCCAAAAAACGGGTGGGCTATAGCCTTGGGGCGTGGGGCTGGCGAAGTTCGTCCGCCGGACTCGGAATGGGGCGAAACTTTGCCTGCCCCCCTCCGTGTGCCAAAAATAGGCTGCGGACAAAGCCGCGCCCAAAAACGAGCACCCGAAGTCCGGGGCCCCAAGTTCGTCCAGCGGAAAAATGCCCAAAAAACGATGGGCTATAGCCTTGGGGCATGGGGCTGGCGAAGTTCGTCCGCCGGACTCGGAATGGGGCGAAACTTTGCGTGCCCCCCTCCGTGTGCCAAAAATAGGCCGCGGGCAAAGCCGCGCCCAAAAATGAGTGCCCGAAGTCCCGGGGCCCCAAGTTCGTCCAGCGGAAAAATGCCCAAAAAAACGGGTGGGCTATAGCCTTGGGGCGTGGGGCTGGCGAAGTTCGTCCGCCGGACTCGGAATGGGGCTAAACTTTGCGTGCCCCCTCCGTGTGCCAAAAATAGGCCGCTGGCAAAGCCGCGCCCAAAAACGATTGCCCGAAGTCCGGGGCCCCAAGTCGTCCAGCGGAAAAATGCCCAAAAAACGATGGGCTATAGCCTTGGGGCGTGGGGCTGGCGAAGTTCGTCCGCCGGACTCGGAATGGGGCAAAACTTTGCCTGCCCCCTCCGTGTGCCAAAAATAGGCTGCGGGCAAAGCCGCGCCCAAAAACGAGCACCCGAAGTCCGGGGCCCCAAGTTCGTCCAGCGGAAAAATGCCCAAAAAACGATGGGCTATAGCCTTGGGGCGTGGGGCTGGCGAAGTTCGTCCGCTGGACTCGGAATGGGGCAAAACTTTGCGTGCCCCCTCCGTGTGCCAAAAATAGGCCGCGGGCAAAGCCGCGCCCAAAAATGAGCGCCCGAAGTCCGGGGCCCCAAGTTCGTCCAGCGGAAAAATGCCCACAAAACGGGTGGGCTATAGCCTTGGGGCGTGGGGCTGGCAAACTTCGTCCGCCGGCCTCGGAATGGGGCGAAACTTTGCGTGCCCCCTCCGTGTGCCAAAAATAGGCTGCGGGGAAAGCCGCGCCCAAAAACGAGCGCCCGAAGTCCGGGGCTTCAAGTTCGTCCAGTGGAAAAATGCCCAAAAAACGATGGGCTATAGCCTTGGGGCGTGGGGCTGGCGAAGTTCGTCGGCCTGACTCGGAATGGGGCGAAACTTTGCGTGCCCCCTCCGTGTGCCAAAAATAGGCCGCGGGGAAAGCCGCGCCCAAAAACGAGCGCTCGAAGTCCGGGGCTTCAAGTTCGTCCAGCGGAAAAATGCCCAAAAAAACGATGGGCTATAGCCTTGGGGCGTGGGGCTGGCGAAGTTCGTCCGCCGGACTCGGAATGGTGCGAAACTTTGCGTGCCCCCTCCGTGTGCTAAAAATAGGCCGCGGGCAAAGCCGCGCCCAAAAACGAGCCCCCGAAGTCCGGGGCCCCAAGTTCGTCCAGCGGAAAAATGCCCAAAAAACGGGTGGGCTATAGCCTTGGGGCGTGGGGCTGGCAAAGTTCGTCCGCCGGCCTCGGAATGGGGCGAAACTTTGCGTGCCCCCTCCGTGTGCTAAAAATAAGCCGCGGGCAAAGCCGCGCCCAAAAACGAGCGCCCGAAGTCCGGGGCCCCAAGTTCGTCCAGCGGAAAAATGCCCAAAAAACGATGGGCTATAGCGTTGGGGCGTGGGGCTGGCGAAGTTCGTCCGCCGGACTCGGAATGGGGCGAAACTTTGCGTGCCCCCTCCGTGTGCCAAAAATAGGCCGCGGAAAGCCGCGCCCAAAAACGAGCGCCCGATGTCCGGGGCTTCAAGTTCGTCCAGCGGAAAAATGCCCAAAAAACGATGGGCTATAGCCTTGGGGCGTGGGGCTGGTGAAGTTCGTCCGCCGGACTCGGAATGGTGCAAAACTTTGCGTGCCCCCTCCGTGTGCCAAAAATAGGCCACGGGCAAAGCCGTGCCCAAAAACGAGTGCCCGAAGTCCGGGGCCCCAAGTTCATCCAGCGGAAAAAATGCCCAAAAAACGATGGGCTATAGCCTTGGGGGGTGGGGCTGGCGAAGTTCGTCTGCCGGACTCGGAATGGGGCGAAACTTTGCGTGCCCCCTACGTGTGCCAAAAATAGGCCGCGGGCAAAGCCGCGCCCAAAAACGAGCGCCCGAAGTCCGGGGCCCCAAGTTCGTCCAGCGGAAAAATGCCCAAAAAACGGGTGGGCTATAGCCTTGGGGCGTGGGGTTGGCGAAGTTCGTCGGCCTGACTCGGAATGGGGCGAAACTTTGCGTGCCCCCTCTGTGTGCCAAAAATAGGCCGCGGGGAAAGCCGCGCCCAAAAACGAGTGCTCGAAGTGCGGGGCTTCAAGTTCGTCCAGCGGAAAAATGCCCAAAAAACGATGGGCTATAGCCTTGGGGCGTGGGGCTGGCGAAGTTCGTCCACTGGACTCGGAATGGTGCGAAATTTGCGTACCCCCTCCGTGTGCCAAAAATTGGCCGCGGGCAAAGCCGCGCCCAAAAACGAGCGCCCGAAGTCCGGGGCCCCAAGTTCGTCCAGCGGAAAAATGCCCAAAAAACGGGTGGGCTATAGCCTTGGGGCGTGGGGCTGGCAAAGTTCGTCCGCCGGCCTCGGAATGGGGGGGAACTTTGCGTGCCCCCTCCGTGTGCCAAAAATAGGCCGCGGCCAAAGCCGCGCCCAAAAACGAGTGCCCGAAGTCCGGTGCACCAAGTTCGTCCAGCGGAAAAATGCCCAAAAAACGATGGGCTATAGCCTTGGGGCGTGGGGCTAGCGAAGTTCGTCCGCCGGACTCGGAATGGGGCGAACCTTTGCGTGCCCACTCCGTGTACCAAAAATAGGCCGCGGACAAAGCCGCGCACAAAAACGAGCACCCGAAGTCCGGGGCCCCAAGTTCGTCCAGCGGAAAAATGCCCAAAAAAAGGGTGGGCTATAGCCTTGGGGCGTGGGGCTGGCGAAGTTCGTCCGCCGGACTCGGAATGGGGCGAAGCTTTGCGTACCCCCTCCATGTGCCAAAAATAGGCCGCGGGCAAAGCCGCGCCCAAAAACGAGCGCCCGAAGTCCGGGGCCCCAAGTTCGTCCAGCGGAAAAATGCCTAAAAAACGATGGGCTATAGCCTTGGGGCGTGGGGCTGGCGAAGTTCGTCCGCCGGACGCGGAATGGGGCAAAACTTTGCGTGCCCCCTCCGTGTGGCAAAAAAACGGCCGCGGGCAAAGCCGCGCCCGAAAATGAGCGCCCAAAGTCTGGGGCCCCAAGTTCGTCCAGCAGAAAAATGCCCAAAAAACGGGTGGGCTATAGCCTTGGGGCGTGGGGCCGGCGACGTTCGTCCGCCGGACTCGGAATGGGGCGAAACTTTGCGTGCCCCCTACGTGTGCCAAAAATAGGCCGCGGGCAAAGCCGCGCCCAAAAACGAGCGCCCGAAGTCCGGGGCCCCAAGTTCGTCCAGCGGAAAAATGCCCAAAAAACGGGTGGGCTATAGCCTTGGGGCGTGGGGCTGGCGAAGTTCGTCCGCCGGACTCGGAATGGGGCGAAACTTTGCGTGCCCCCTCCGTGTGCCAAAAATAGGCCGCGGACAAAGCCGCACACAAAAACGAGCACCCGAAGTCCGGGGCCCCAAGTTCGTCCAGCGGAAAAATGCCCAAAAAACGGGTGGGCTATAGCCTTGGGGCGTGGGGCTGGCGAAGTTCGTCCGCCGGACTCGGAATGGGGCGAAACTTTGCCTGCCCCCTCCGTGTGCCAAAAATAGGCCGCGGGCAAAGCCGCGCCCAAAAACGAGCGCCCGAAGTCCGGGGCCCCAAATTCGTCCAGCGGAAAAATGCCCAAAAAACGCTAGGCTATAGCCTTGGGGCTTGGGGCCGGCGAAGTTCGTCCGCCGGACTCGGAATGGGGCGAAACTTTGCGTGCCCCCTCCGTGTGCCAAAAAAAGGCCGCGGGCAAAGCCGCGCCCAAAAACGAGCACCGACGTCCGGGGCCCCAAGTTCGTCCAACAGAAAAATTCCCAAAAAACGATGGCCTATAGCCTTGGGGCGTGGGGCTGGCCAAGTTCGTCCGCCAGACTCCGAATGGGGCGAAACTTTGCGTGCCCCCTCCGTGTGCCAAAAATAGGCCGCGGAAAGCCGCGCCCAAAAACGAGCGCCCGATGTCCGGGGCTTCAAGTTCGTCCAGCGGAAAAATGCCCAAAAAACGATGGGCTATAGCCTTGGGGCGTGGGGCTGGTGAAGTTCGTCCGCCGGACTCGGAATGGTGCAAAACTTTGCGTGCCCCCTCCGTGTGCCAAAAATAGGCCACGGGCAAAGCCGTGCCCAAAAACGAGTGCCCGAAGTCCGGGGCCCCAAGTTCATCCAGCGGAAAAATGCCCAAAAAACGATGGGCTATAGCCTTGGGGGGTGGGGCTGGCGAAGTTCGTCTGCCGGACTCGGAATGGGGCGAAACTTTGCGTGCCCCCTACGTGTGCCAAAAATAGGCCGCGGGCAAAGCCGCGCCCAAAAACGAGCGCCCGAAGTCCGGGGCCCCAAGTTCGTCCAGCGGAAAAATGCCCAAAAAACGGGTGGGCTATAGCCTTGGGGCGTGGGGCTGGCGAAGTTCGTCGGCCTGACTCGGAATGGGGCGAAACTTTGCGTGCCCCCTCTGTGTGCCAAAAATAGGCCGCGGGGAAAGCCGCGCCCAAAAACGAGTGCTCGAAGTCCGGGGCTTCAAGTTCGTCCAGCGGAAAAATGCCCAAAAAACGATGGGCTATAGCCTTGGGGCGTGGGGCCGGCGACGTTCGTCCGCCGGACTCGGAATGGGGCGAAACTTTGCGTGCCCCCTACGTGTGCCAAAAATAGGCCGCGGGCAAAGCCGCGCCCAAAAACGAGCGCCCGAAGTCCGGGGCCCCAAGTTCGTCCAGCGGAAAAATGCCCAAAAAACGGGTGGGCTATAGCCTTGGGGCGTGGGGCTGGCGAAGTTCGTCCGCCGGACTCGGAATGGGGCGAAACTTTGCGTGCCCCCTCCGTGTGCCAAAAATAGGCCGCGGACAAAGCCGCACACAAAAACGAGCACCCGAAGTCCGGGGCCCCAAGTTCGTCCAGCGGAAAAATGCCCAAAAAACGGGTGGGCTATAGCCTTGGGGCGTGGGGCTGGCGAAGTTCGTCCGCCGGACTCGGAATGGGGCGAAACTTTGCCTGCCCCCTCCGTGTGCCAAAAATAGGCCGCGGGCAAAGCCGCGCCCAAAAACGAGCGCCCGAAGTCCGGGGCCCCAAATTCGTCCAGCGGAAAAATGCCCAAAAAACGCTAGGCTATAGCCTTGGGGCTTGGGGCCGGCGAAGTTCGTCCGCCGGACTCGGAATGGGGCGAAACTTTGCGTGCCCCCTCCGTGTGCCAAAAAAAGGCCGCGGGCAAAGCCGCGCCCAAAAACGAGCACCGACGTCCGGGGCCCCAAGTTCGTCCAACAGAAAAATTCCCAAAAAACGATGGCCTATAGCCTTGGGGCGTGGGGCTGGCCAACTTCGTCCGCCAGACTCCGAATGGGGCGAAACTTTGCGTGCCCCCTCCGTGTGCCAAAAATAGGCCGCGGAAAGCCGCGCCCAAAAACGAGCGCCCGATGTCCGGGGCTTCAAGTTCGTCCAGCGGAAAAATGCCCAAAAAACGATGGGCTATAGCCTTGGGGCGTGGGGCTGGTGAAGTTCGTCCGCCGGACTCGGAATGGTGCAAAACTTTGCGTGCCCCCTCCGTGTGCCAAAAATAGGCCACGGGCAAAGCCGTGCCCAAAAACGAGTGCCCGAAGTCCGGGGCCCCAAGTTCATCCAGCGGAAAAATGCCCAAAAAACGATGGGCTATAGCCTTGGGGGGTGGGGCTGGCGAAGTTCGTCTGCCGGACTCGGAATGGGGCGAAACTTTGCGTGCCCCCTACGTGTGCCAAAAATAGGCCGCGGGCAAAGCCGCGCCCAAAAACGAGCGCCCGAAGTCCGGGGCCCCAAGTTCGTCCAGCGGAAAAATGCCCAAAAAACGGGTGGGCTATAGCCTTGGGGCGTGGGGCTGGCGAAGTTCGTCGGCCTGACTCGGAATGGGGCGAAACTTTGCGTGCCCCCTCTGTGTGCCAAAAATAGGCCGCGGGGAAAGCCGCGCCCAAAAACGAGTGCTCGAAGTCCGGGGCTTCAAGTTCGTCCAGCGGAAAAATGCCCAAAAAACGATGGGCTATAGCCTTGGGGCGTGGGGCTGGCGAAGTTCGTCCACTGGACTCGGAATGGTGCGAAATTTGCGTACCCCCTCCGTGTGCCAAAAATTGGCCGCGGGCAAAGCCGCGCCCAAAAACGAGCGCCCGAAGTCCGGGGCCCCAAGTTCGTCCAGCGGAAAAATGCCCAAAAAACGGGTGGGCTATAGCCTTGGGGCGTGGGGCTGGCAAAGTTCGTCCGCCGGCCTCGGAATGGGGGGAAACTTTGCGTGCCCCCTCCGTGTGCCAAAAATAGGCCGCGGCCAAAGCCGCGCCCAAAAACGAGTGCCCGAAGTCCGGTGCACCAAGTTCGTCCAGCGGAAAAATGCCCAAAAAACGATGGGCTATAGCCTTGGGGCGTGGGGCTAGCGAAGTTCGTCCGCCGGACTCGGAATGGGGCGAACCTTTGCGTGCCCACTCCGTGTACCAAAAATAGGCCGCGGACAAAGCCGCGCACAAAAACGAGCACCCGAAGTCCGGGGCCCCAAGTTCGTCCAGCGGAAAAATGCCCAAAAAAAGGGTGGGCTATAGCCTTGGGGCGTGGGGCTGGCGAAGTTCGTCCGCCGGACTCGGAATGGGGCGAAGCTTTGCGTACCCCCTCCATGTGCCAAAAATAGGCCGCGGGCAAAGCCGCGCCCAAAAACGAGCGCCCGAAGTCCGGGGCCCCAAGTTCGTCCAGCGGAAAAATGCCTAAAAAACGATGGGCTATAGCCTTGGGGCGTGGGGCTGGCGAAGTTCGTCCGCCGGACGCGGAATGGGGCAAAACTTTGCGTGCCCCCTCCGTGTGGGAAAAAACGGCCGCGGGCAAAGCCGCGCCCGAAAATGAGCGCCCAAAGTCTGGGGCCCCAAGTTCGTCCAGCAGAAAAATGCCAAAAAAACGGGTGGGCTATAGCCTTGGGGCGTGGGGCCGGCGACGTTCGTCCGCCGGACTCGGAATGGGGCGAAACTTTGCGTGCCCCCTACGTGTGCCAAAAATAGGCCGCGGGCAAAGCCGCGCCCAAAAACGAGCGCCCGAAGTCCGGGGCCCCAAGTTCGTCCAGCGGAAAAATGCCCAAAAAACGGGTGGGCTATAGCCTTGGGGCGTGGGGCTGGCGAAGTTCGTCCGCCGGACTCGGAATGGGGCGAAACTTTGCGTGCCCCCTCCGTGTGCCAAAAATAGGCCGCGGACAAAGCCGCACACAAAAACGAGCACCCGAAGTCCGGGGCCCCAAGTTCGTCCAGCGGAAAAATGCCCAAAAAACGGGTGGGCTATAGCCTTGGGGCGTGGGGCTGGCGAAGTTCGTCCGCCGGACTCGGAATGGGGCGAAACTTTGCCTGCCCCCTCCGTGTGCCAAAAATAGGCCGCGGGCAAAGCCGCGCCCAAAAACGAGCGCCCGAAGTCCGGGGCCCCAAATTCGTCCAGCGGAAAAATGCCCAAAAAACGCTAGGCTATAGCCTTGGGGCTTGGGGCCGGCGAAGTTCGTCCGCCGGACTCGGAATGGGGCGAAACTTTGCGTGCCCCCTCCGTGTGCCAAAAAAAGGCCGCGGGCAAAGCCGCGCCCAAAAACGAGCACCGACGTCCGGGGCCCCAAGTTCGTCCAACAGAAAAATTCCCAAAAAACGATGGCCTATAGCCTTGGGGCGTGGGGCTGGCCAAGTTCGTCCGCCAGACTCCGAATGGGGCGAAACTTTGCGTGCCCCCTCCGTGTGCCAAAAATAGGCCGCGGGCAAAGCCGCGCCCAAAAACGAGCGCCCGAAGTCCGGGGCCCCAAATTCGTCCAGCAGAAAAATGCCCAAAAAACGGGTGGGCTATAGCCTTGGGGCGTGGGGCTGGCGAAGTTTGTCCGCCGGACTCGGAATGGGGCGAAACTTTGCGTGCCCCCTCCGTGTGCCAAAACTAGGCCGCGGGCGAAGCCGCGCCCAAAAACAAGCGCCCGAAGTCCGGGGCCCCAAGTTCGTCCAGCGGAAAAATGCCCAAAAAACGATGGGCTATAGCCTTGGGGCGTGGGAATGGCGAAGTTCGTCCGCCGGACTCGGAATAGTTCGAAACTTTGCGTGCCCCCTCCGTGTGGCAAAAAAAGGCCGCGGGCAAAGCCGCGCCCAAAAACGAGCGCCCGAAGTCCGGGGCCCCAAGTTCGTCCAGCGGAAAAATTCCCAAAAAACGGGTGGGCTATAGCCTTGGGGCGTGGGGCTGGCGAAGTTCGTCCGCCGGACTCGGAATGGGGCGAAACTTTGCCTGCCCCCTCCGTGTGCCAAAAATAGGCTGCGGACAAAGCCGCGCCCAAAAACGAGCACCCGAAGTCCGGGGCCCCAAGTTCGTCCAGCGGAAAAATGCCCAAAAAACGATGGGCTATAGCCTTGGGGCGTGGGGCTGGCGAAGTTCGTCCGCCGGACTCGGAATGGGGCGAAACTTTGCGTGCCCCCTCCGCGTGCCAAAAATAGGCCGCGGGCAAAGCCGCGCCCAAAAACGAGCGCCCGAAGTCCGGGGCCCCAAGTTCGTCCAGCGGAAAAATGCCCAAAAAAGGGTGGGCTATAGCCTTGGGGCGTGGGGCTGGCGAAGTTCGTCCGCCGGACTCGGAATGGGGTGAAACTTTGCGTGCCCCCTCCGTGTGCCAAAAATAGGCCGCGGGCAAAGCCGCGCCCAAAAACGAGCACCCGAAGTCCGGGGCCCCAAGTTCGTCCAGCGGAAAATTCCCAAAAAACGGGTGGGCTATAGGCTTGGGGCGTGGGGCTGGCGAAGTTCGTCCGCCGGATTTGGAATGGGGCGAAACTTTGCGTGGCCCCTCCGTGTGCCAAAAATAGGCCGCGGGGAAAGCCGCGCCCAAAAACGAGTTCCCGAAGTCTGGGGCCCCAAGTTCGTCCAGCGGAAAAATGTCCAAAAAACGATGGGCTATAGCCTTGGGGCGTGGGGCTGGCGAAGTTCGTCCGCCGGACTCGGAATGGGGCGAAACTTTGCGTGCCCCCTCCGTGTGCCAAAAATAGGCTGCGGGCAAAGCCGCCCCCAAAAACGAGCGCCCGAAGTCCGGGGCCCCAAGTTCGTCCAGCGGAAAAATGCCCAAAAAACGATGGGCTATAGCCTTGGGGCGTGGGGCTGGCGAAGTTCGTCCGCCGGACTCGGAATGGGGCGAAACTTTGTATGCCCCCTCCGTGTGCCAAAAATAGGCCGCGGGCAAAGCCGCGCCCAAAAACGAGCGCCCGAAGTCCGGGGCCCCAAGTTCGTCCAGCGAAAAAATGCCCAAAAAACGGGTGGGTTATAGCCTTGGGGCGTGGGGCTGGCGAAGTTCGTCCGCCGGACTCGGAATGGGGCGAAACTTTGCGTGCCCCCTCCGTGTGCCAAAATTAGGCCGCGGGCAAAGCCGCGCCCAAAAACTAGCGCCCAAAGTCCAGGGCCCCAAATTCGTCCAGCGGAAAAATGCCCAAAAAACGGGTGGGCTATAGCCTTGGGGCGTGGGGCTGGCGAAGTTCGTCCGCCGGACTCGGAATGTGGCGAACCTTTGCGTGCCCCCTCCGTGTGCCAAAAATAGGCCGCGGGCAAAGCCGCGCCCAAAAACGAGCGCCCGAAGTCCGGGGCCCGAAATTCGTCCAGCGGAAAAATGCCCAAAAAACAGGTGGGCTATAGCCTTGGGGCGTGGGGCTGGCGAAGTTCGTCCGCCGGACTCGGAATGGGGCGAAACTTTGCGTGCCCCCTCCGTGTACCAAAAATAGGCAGCGGGCAAAGCCGCGCCCAAAAACGAGCGCCCGAAGTCCGGGGCCCCAAGTTCGTCCAGCGGAAAAATGCCCAAAAAACGGGTGGGCTATAGCCTTGGGGCGTGGGGCTGGCGAAGTTCGTCCGCCGGACTCGGAATGTGGCGAACCTTTGCGTGCCCCCTCCGTGTGCCAAAAATAGGCCGCGGGCAAAGCCGCGCCCAAAAACGAGCGCCCGAAGTCCGGGGCCCGAAATTCGTCCAGCGGAAAAATGCCCAAAAAACAGGTGGGCTATAGCCTTGGGGCGTGGGGCTGGCGAAGTTCGTCCGCCGGACTCGGAATGGGGCGAAACTTTGCGTGCCCCCTCCGTGTGCCAAAAATAGGCCGCGGGCAAAGCCGCGCCCAAAAACGAGTTCCCGAAGTCCGGGGCCCCAAGTTCGTCTAGTGGAAAAATGTCCAAAAAACGATGGGCTATAGCCTTGGGGCGTGGGGCTGGCGAAGTTCGTCCGCCAGACTCAGAATGGGGCGAAACTTTGCGTGCCCCCTCCGTGTGCCAAAAATAGGCTGCGGGCAAAGCCGCGCCCAAAAACGAGGGCCCGAAGTCCGGGGCCCCAAGTTCGTCCAGCGGAAAAATGCAAAAAAAACGATGGGCTATAGCCTTGGGGCGTGGGGCTGGCGAAGTTCGTCCGCCGGACTCGGAAAGGGGCGAAACTTTGCGTGCCCCCTCCGTGTGCCAAAAATAGGCCGCGGGCAAAGCTGAGCCCAAAAACGAGTTCCCGAAGCCCGGGGCCCCAAGTTCGTCCAGCGGAAAAATGCCCAAAAAACGGGTGGGCTATAGCCATGGGGCGTGGGGCTGGCGAAGTTCGTCCGCCGGACTCGGAATGGGGCGAAACTTTGCGTGTCCCCCTCCGTGTGCCAAAAATAGGCCGCGGGCAAAGCCGCGTCCAAAAACGAGCGCCCGAAGTCCGGGGCCCCAAGTTCGTCCAGCGGAAAAATTCCCAAAAAACGATGGGCTATAGCCTTGGGGCGTGGGGCTGGCGAAGTTCGTCCGCCGCACTCGGAATGGGGCGAAACTTTGCGTGCCCTCTCCGTGTGCCAAAAATAGGCCACAGGCAAAGCCGCGCCCAAAAACAAGCGCCCGAAGTACGGGGCCCCAAGTTCGTCCAGCGGAAAAATGCCCAAAAAACGGGTGGGCTATGGCCTTGGGGCGTGGGGCTGGCGAAGTTCGTCCGCCGGACTCGGAATGGGGCGAAACTCTGCGTGCCCCCTCCGTGTGCCAAAAATAGGCCGCGGGCAAAGCCGCGCCCAAAAACGAGCGCCCGAAGTCCGGGGCCCCAAGTTCGTCCAGCAGAAAAATGCGCAAAAAACGATGGGCTATAGCCTTGGGGCGTGGGGCTGGCGAAGTTCGTCCGCCGGACTCGGAAAGGGGCGAAACTTTGCGTGCCCCCTCCGTGTGCCAAAAATAGGCCGCGGCCAAAGCTGCGCCCAAAAACGAGTGCCCGAAGTCCGGGGCCCCAAGTTTGTCCAGCGGAAAAATGCCTAAAAAACGGGTGGGCTATAGCCTTGGGGCGTGGGGCTGGCGAAGTTCGTCCGCCGGACTCAGAATGGGGCGAAACTTTGCGGGCCCCCTCCGTGTGACAAAAATAGGCCGCGGACAAAGCCGCGCCCAAAAACGAGCGCCCGAAGTCCGGGGCCCCAAGTTCGCCAGCGGAAAAATGCCCAAAAAACGGGTGGGCTATAGCCTTGGGGCGTGGGGCTGGCGAAGTTCGTCCGCCGGACTCGGAATGGGGCAAAAATTTGCGTGCCCCCTCCGTGTGCCAAAAATAGGCCGCGGACAAAGCCGCGCCCAAAAACGAGTTCCCGAAGTACGGGGCCCCAAGTTCGTCCAGCGGAAAAATGCCCAAAAAACGATGGGCTATAGCCTTGGGGCGTGGGGCTGGCGAAGTTCGTCCGCCGGACTCGGAATGGGGCGAAACTTTGCATGCCCCCTCCGTGTGCCAAAAATTGGCTGCGGGCAAAGCCGCGCCCAAAAACGAGTGCCCGAAGTCCGGGGCCCCAAGTTGGTCCAGCGGAAAAATGCCCAAAAAACGGGTGGGCTATAGCCTTGGGGCGTGGGGCTGGCGAAGTTCGTCCGCCGGACTCGGAATGGGGCGAAACCTTGCGTGCCCCCTCCGTGTGCCAAAAATAGGCTGCGGGCAAAGCCGCGCCCAAAAACGAGCGCCCGAAGTCCGGGGCCCCAAGTTCGTCCAGCGGAAAAATGCCCAAAAAACGATGGGCTATAGCCTTGGGGCGTGGGGCTGGCGAAGTTCGTCCGCCGGACTCGGAATGGGGCGAAACTTTGTATGCCCCCTCCGTGTGCCAAAAATAGGCCGCGGGCAAAGCCGCGCCCAAAAACGAGCGCCCGAAGTCCGGGGCCCCAAGTTCGTCCAGCGAAAAAATGCCCAAAAAACGGGTGGGCTATAGCCTTGGGGCGTGGGGCTGGCGAAGTTCGTCCGCCGGACTCGGAATGGGGCGAAACTTTGCGTGCCCCCTCCGTGTGCCAAAATTAGGCCGCGGGCAAAGCCGCGCCCAAAAACTAGCGCCCGAAGTCCAGGGCCCCAAATTCGTCCAACGGAAAAATGCCCAAAAAACGGGTGGGCTATATCCTTGGGGCGTGGGGCTGGCGAAGTTCGTCCGCCGGACTCGGAATGTGGCGAACCTTTGCGTGCCCCCTCCGTGTGCCAAAAATAGGCCGCGGGCAAAGCCGCGCCCAAAAACGAGCGTCCGAAGTCCGGGGCCCGAAATTCGTCCAGCGGAAAAATGCCCAAAAAACAGGTGGGCTATAGCCTTGGGGCGTGGGGCTGGCGAAGTTCGTCCGCCGGACTCGGAATGGGGTGAAACTTTGCGTGCCCCCTCCGTGTGCCAAAAATAGGCCGCGGGCAAAGCCGAGCCCAAAAACGAGTTCCCGAAGCCCGGGGCCCCAAGTTCGTCCAGCGGAAAAATGCCCAAAAAACGGGTGGGCTATAGCCATGGGGCGTGGGGCTGGCGAAATTCGTCCGCCGGACTCGGAATGGGGCGAAACTTTGCGTGCCCCCTCCGTGTGCCAAAAATAGGCCGCGGGCAAAGCCGCGTCCAAAAACGAGCGCCCGAAGTCCGGGGCCCCAAGTTCGTCCAGCGGAAAAATTCCCAAAAAACGATGGGCTATAGCCTTGGGGCGTGGGGCTGGCGAAGTTCGTCCGCCGCACTCGGAATGGGGCGAAACTTTGCGTGCCCCCTCCGTGTGCCAAAAATAGGCCACAGGCAAAGCCGCGCCCAAAAACAAGCGCCCGAAGTACGGGGCCCCAAGTTCGTCCAGCGGAAAAATGCCCAAAAAACGGGTGGGCTATGGCCTTGGGGCGTGGGGCTGGCGAAGTTCGTCCGCCGGACTCGGAATGGGGCGAAACTCTGCGTGCCCCCTCCGTGTGCCAAAAATAGGCCGCGGGCAAAGCCGCGCCCAAAAACGAGCGCCCGAAGTCCGGGGCCCCAAGTTCGTCCAGCAGAAAAATGCGCAAAAAACGATGGGCTATAGCCTTGGGGCGTGGGGCTGGCGAAGTTCGTCCGCCGGACTCGGAAAGGGGCGAAACTTTGCGTGCCCCCTCCGTGTGCCAAAAATAGGCCGCGGCCAAAGCTGCGCCCAAAAACGAGCGCCCGAAGTCCGGGGCCCCAAGTTTGTCCAGCGGAAAAATGCCTAAAAAACGGGTGGGCTATAGCCTTGGGGCGTGGGGCTGGCGAAGTTCGTCCGCCGGACTCAGAATGGGGTGAAACTTTGCGTGCCCCCTCCTTGTGCCAAAAATAGGCCGCGGGCAAAGCCGCGCCCAAAAACGAGCACCCGAAGTCCGGGGCCCCAAGTTCGTCCAGCGGAAAAATGCCCAAAAAACGATGGGTTATAGCCTTGGGGCGTGGCGCTGGCGAAGTTCGTCCGCCGGACTTGGAATGGCGCGAAACTTTGCGTGCCCCCTCCGTGTGCCAAAAATAGGCCGCGGGCAAAGCCGCGCCCAAAAACGACCGCCTGAAGACCGGGGCCCCAAGTTCGTCCAGCGGAAAAATGCCGAAAAAACGGGTGGGCTATAGCCTTGGGGCGTGGGGCTGGCGAAGTTCGTCCGCCGGACTCGGAATGGGGCGAACCTTTGCGTGCCCCCTCCGTGTGCCAAAAATAGGCCGTGGCCAAAGCCGCACCCAAAAACGAGTGCCCGAAGTCCGGGGCCCGAAATTCGTCCAGCGGAAAAATGCCCAAAAAACGGGTGGGCTAGAGCCTTGGGGCGTGGGGCTGGCGAAGTTCGTCCGTCGGACTCGGAATGGGGCGAAACTTTGCGTGCCCCCTCCGTGTGCCAACAATAGGCCGCGGGCAAAGCCGCGCCCAAAAACGAGTGCCCGAAGTCCGGGGCCCCAAGTTCGTCCAGCGGAAAAATGCCCAAAAAATGGGTGGGCTATAGCCTTGGGGCGTGGGGCTGGCGAAGTTCGTCCGCCGGACTCGGAATGGGGAGAAACTTTGCGTGCCCCCTCCGTGTGCCAAAAATAGGCCGCGGGCAAAGCCGCGCCCAAAAACGAGCGCCCGAAGTCCGGGGCCCCAAGTTCGTCCAGCGGAAAAATGCCCAAAAAACGATGGGCTATAGCTTTGGGGCGTGGGGCGTGGGGCTGGCGAAGTTCGTCCGGCGGACTCGGAATGGGGCGAAACTTTGCGTGCCCCCTCCGTGTGCCAAAAATAGGCCGCGGGCAAAGCCGCGCGCAAAAACGAGTTCCCAAAGCCCGGGGCCCCAAGTTCGTCCAGCGGAAAAATGCCCAAAAAACGATGGGCTATAGCCTTGGGGCGTGGGGCTGGCGAAGTGCATCCGCCGGACTCGGAATGGGGCAAAACTTTGCGTGCCCCCTCCGTGTGCCAAAAATAGGCCGCGGGCAAAGCCAAGCCCAAAAACGAGCACCCGAAGTCCGGGGCCCCAAGTTCGTCCAGCGGAAAAATGCCCAAAAAACGATGGGCTATAGCCTAGGGGCGTGGGGCTGGCGAAGTTCGTCCGCCGGACTCGGAATGGGGCGAAACTTTGCGTGCCCCCTCTGTGTGCCAAAAATAGGCCGCGGGTAAAGCTGCGTCCAAAAACGAGCGCCCGACGTCCGGGGCCCCAAGTTCGTCCCGCGGAAAAATGCCCAAAAAACGATGGGTTATAGCCTTGGGGCGTGGGGCTGGCGAAGTTCGTCCGCCGGACTCGGAATGGGGCGAAACTTAGCGTGCCCCCTCCGTGTGCCAAAAATAGGCCGCAGGCAAAGCCGCGCCCAAAAACGAGCACCCGAAGTCCGGGGCCCCAATTTCGTTCAGCGGAAAAATGCCCAAAAAACGGGTGGGCTATAGCCTTGGGGCGTGGGGCTGGCGAAGTTCGTCCGCCGGACTCGGAATGGGGCGAAACTTTGCGTGCCCCCTCCGTGTGCCAAAAATAGGCCGCGGGCAAAGCCGCGCCCAAAAACGAGCACCCGAAGTCCGGGGCCCCAAGTTCGTCCAGCGGAAAAATTCCCAAAAAACGATGGGCTATGGCCTTGGGGCGTGGGGCTGGCGAAGTTCGTCCGCCGGACTCGGAATGGGGCGAAACTTTGCGTGCCCCCTCCGTGTGCCAAAAATAGGCCGCGGGCAGAGCCGCGCCCAATAATGAGCGCCCGAAGTCCGGGGTCCCAAGTTCGTCCAGCGGAAAAATGCCCAAAAAACGATGGTAGCCTTGGGGCGTGGGGCTGGCGAAGTTCGTCCGCCGGACTCAGACTGGGGCGAAACTTTGCGTGCCCCCTCCGTGTGCCAAAAATAGGCCGCGGGCAAAGCCGCGCCCAAAAACGAGCACCCGAAGTCCGGGGCCCCAAGTTCGTCCAGCGGAAAAATTCCCAAAAAACAACGGGCTATGGCCTTGGGGCGTGGGGCTGGCGAAGTTCGCCCGCCGGACTCGGAATGGGGCGAAACTTTGCGTGCCCCCTACGTGTGCCAAAAATAGGCCGCGGGCAATGCCGCGCCCAAAAACGAGCGCCCGAAGTCCGGGGCCCCAAGTTCGTCCAGCGGAAAAATGCCCAAAAAACGATGGTAGCCTTGGGGCGTGGGGCTGGCGAAGTTCGTCCGCCGGACTCGGAATGGGGCGAAACTTTGCATACCCCCTCCGTGTGCCAAAAATAGGCCGCGGGCAAAGCCGCATCCAAAAACGAGTGCCCAAAGTCCGGGACCCCAAGTTCGTCCAGCGGAAAATGCCCAAAAAACAGGTGGGCTGTAGCCTTGGGGCGTGGGGCTGGCGAAGTTCGTCCGCCAGACTCGGAATGGGGCGAAACTTTGCATACCCCCTCCGTGTGCCAAAAATAGGCCGCGGGCAAAGCCGCGTCCAAAAACGAGCGCCCGAAGTCCGGGGCCCCAAGTTCGTCCAGCGGAAAAATGCCCAAAAAACGATGGGCTATAGCCTTGGGGCGTGGGGCTGGCGAAGTTCGTCCGCCGGACTCGGAATGGGGTGAAACTTTGCGTACCCCCTCCGTGTGCCAAAAATAGGCCGCAGGCAAAGCCGCGCCCAAAAACGAGCGCCTGAAGTCTGGGGCCCCAAGTTCGTCCAGCGGAAAAATGCCCAAAAAACGGGTGGGCTATAGCCTTGGGGCGTGGGGCTGGCGAAGTTCGTCTGCCGGACTCGGAATGGGGCGAAACTTTGCGTGCCCCCTCCGTGTGCCAAAAATAGGCCGCGGGCAAAGCCGCGCCCAAAAACGAGCACCCGAAGTCCGGGGCCCCAAGTTCGTCCAGCAGAAAAATTGCCAAAAAATGATGGGCTATGGCATTGGGGCGTGGGGCTGGCGAAGTTCCTCTGCCGGACTCGGAATGGGGCGAAACTTTGTGTGCCCCCTCCGTGTGCCAAAAATAGGTCGCGGGCAAAGCCGTGCCCAAAAACGAGTGCCCGAAGTCCGGGGCCCCAAGTTCGTCCAGCGGAAAAATGCCCAAAAAACGGGTGGGCTATAGCCTTGGGGCGTGGGGCTGGCGAAATTCGTCCGCCGGACTCGGAATGGGGCGAAACTTTGCGTGCCCCCTCCATGTGCCAAAAATAGGCCGCGGACAAAGCCGCGCCCAAAAACGAGCGCCCGAAGTCCGGGGCCCCAAGTTCGTACAGCGGAAAAATGCCCAAAAAACGGGTGGGCTATAACCTTGGGGCGTGGGGCTGGCGATGTTCGTCTGCCGGACTCGGAATGGGACGAAACATTGCGTGCCCCCTCCGTGTGCCAAAAATAGGCCGCAGGATATGCCGCACCCAAAAACGAGCGTCCGAAGTCCGGGGCCCCAAGTTCATCCAGCGGAAAAATGCCCAAAAATCGGGTGGGCTATAGCCTTGGGGCGTGGGGCTGGCGAAGTTCCTCCGCCGGACTCGGAATGGGGCGAAACTTTGCGTGCCCCCTGCATGTGCCAAAAATAGGCCGCGGGCAAAGCCACGCCCAAAAACCAGTGCCCGAAGTCCGGGGCCCCAAGTTCGTCCAGCCGAAAAATGCCCAAAAAACGGGTGGGCTATAGCCTTGGGGCATGGGGCCGGCGATGTTCGTCGGCCGGACTCGGAATGGGGCGAACCTTTGCGTGCCCCGTCCGTGCGCCAAAAATAGGCCGTAGGCAAAGCCGCGCCCAAAAACGAGTGCCCGAAGTCCGGGGCCCCAAGTTCGTCCAGCGGAAAAATGCCCAAAAAACGATGGGCTATAGCCTTGGGGCGTGGGGCTGGCGAAATTCGTCCGCCGGACTCGGAATGGGGCGAAACTTTGCGTGCCTGCTCCGTGTGCCAAAAATAGGCCGCGGGCAGAGCCGCGCCCAAAAACGAGCGGCCGAAGTCCGGGGCCCCAAGTTCGTCCAGCGGAAAAATGCCCAAAAAACGGGTGGGCTATAGCCTTGGGGCGTGGGGCTGGCGAAGTTCGTCTGCCGGACTCGGAATGGGGCGACACTTTGCGTGCCCCCTCCGTGTGCCAAAACTAGGCCGCGGACAAAGCCGCGCCCAAAAACAAGTGCCCGAAGTCCGGGGCCGCAAGTTCGTCCAGCGGAAAAATGCCCAAAAAACGGGTGGGCTATAGCCTTGGGGCGTGGGGCTGGCGATGTTCATCCGCCGGACTCAGAATGGGGTGAAACTTTGCGTGCCCCCTCCGTGTGCCAAAAATAGGCTGCGGGCCAAGCCACGCCCAAAAACGACTGCCCGAAGTCCGGGGCCCCAAGTTCGTCCAGCGGAAAAATGCCCAAAAAACGATGGGCTATAGCCTTGGGGCGTGGGGCTGGCGACGTTCGTCCGCCGGACTCGGAATGGGGCGAAACTTTGCGTGCCCCGTCCGTGCGCCAAAAATAGGCCGTGGGCAAAGCCGCGCCCAAAAACGAGCGCCCGAAGTCCGGGGCCCCAAGTTCATCCAACGGAAAAATGCCCAAAAAACGGGTGGGCTATAGCCTTGGGGCATGGGGCCGGCGATGTTCGTCCGCCGGACTCGGAATGGGGCGAACCTTTGCGTGCCCCCTCCATGTGCCAAAAATAGGCCGCGGACAAAGCCGCACCCAAAAACGATTGCCCGAAGTCCGGGGCCCCAAGTTCGTCCAGCGGAAAAATGCCCAAAAAACGGGTGGGCTATAGCCTTGGGGCTTGGGGGTGGCGAAGTTCGTCCGCCGGACTCGGAATGGGGCGAAACTTTGCGTACCCCCTCCGTGTGCCAAAAATAGGCCGCAGGCAAAGCCGCGCCCAAAAACGAGTGCCCGAAGTCCGGGGCCCCAAGTTCGTCCAGCGGAAAAATGCCCAAAAAACGATGGGCTATAGCCTTGGGGCGTGGGGCTGGCGAAATTCGTCCGCCGGACTCGGAATGGGGCGAAACTTTGCGTGCCTGCTCCGTGTGCCAAAAATAGGCCGCGGGCAGAGCCGCGCCTAAAAACGAGTGCCCGAAGTCCGGGGCCCCAAGTTCGTCCAGCGGAAAAATGCCCAAAAAACGGGTGGGCTATAGCCTTGGGGCGTGGGGCTGGCGAAGTTCGTCTGCCGGACTCGGAATGGGGCGACACTTTGCGTGCCCCCTCCGTGTGCCAAAAATAGGCCGCGGACAAAGCCGCGCCCAAAAATGAGTGCCCGAAGTCCGGGGCCCCAAGTTCGTCCAGCGGAAAGATGCCCAAAAAACGGGTGGGCTGTAGCCTTGGGGCGTGGGGCTGGCGATGTTCATCCGCCGGACTCAGAATGGGGCGAAACTTTGCGTGCCCCCTCCGTGTGCCAAAAATAGGCTGCGGGCCAAGCCACGCCCAAAAACGACTGCCCGAAGTCCGGGGCCCCAAGTTCGTCCAGCGGAAAAATGCCCAAAAAACGATGGGCTATAGCCTTGGGGCGTGGGGCTGGCGAAGTTCATCCGCCGGACTCGGAATGGGGCGAAACTTTGCGTGCCCCGTCCGTGCGCCAAAAATAGGCCGTGGGCAAAGCCGCGTCCAAAAACGAGCGCCCGAAGTCCGGGGCCCCAAGTTCGTCCAGCGGAAAAATGCCCAAAAAACGATGGGCTATAGCCTTGGGGCGTGGGGCTGGCGATGTTCGTCCGCCGGACTCGGAATGGGGTGAAACTTTGCGTACCCCCTCCGTGTGCCAAAAATAGGTCGCGGGCAAAGCCGTGCCCAAAAACGAGTGCCCGAAGTCCGGGGCCCCAAGTTCGTCCAGCGGAAAAATGCCCAAAAAACGGGTGGGCTATAGCCTTGGGGCGTGGGGCTGGCGAAATTCGTCCGCCGGACTCGGAATGGGGCGAAACTTTGCGTGCCCCCTTCATGTGCAAAAAATAGGCCGCGGGCAAAGCCACGCCCAAAAACGAGCACCCGAAGTCCGGGGCCCCAAGTTCGTCCAGGGGAAAAATGCCCAAAAAACAATGGGCTATAGCCTTGGGGCGTGGGGCTGGCGAAGTTCGGCCGCCGGACTCGGAATGGGGCGAAACTTTGCGTGCCCCCTCCGTGTGCCAAAAATAGGCCGCAGGCAAAGCCGCGCCCAAAAACGAGCGCCCGAAGTCCGGGGCCCCAAGTTCGTCCAGCGGAAAAATACCCAGAAAACGGGTGGGCTATAGCCTTGGGGCGTGGGGCTTGCGAAGTTCATCCGCCGGACTCGAAATGGGGTGAAACTTTGCGTGCCATCTCCGTGTGCCAAAAATAGGCCGCGGGCAAAGCCGCGCCCAAAGACGAGCGCCCGAAGTCCGGGGCCCCAAGTTCGTCCAGCGGAAAAATGCCCAAAAAACGATGGGCTATAGCCTTGGGGCGTGGGGCTGGCGAAGTTCGTCTGCCGGACTCGGAATGTGGCGAAACTTTGTATGCTCCATCCGTGTGCCAAAAATAGGCCGCGGGAAAAGCCGCGTCCAAAGACGAGCGCCCGAAGTCCGGGGCCCCAAGTTCGTCCAGCGGAAAAATGCCCAAAAAACGATGGGCTATAGCCTTGGGGCGTGGGGCTGGCGAAGTTCGTCCGCCGGACTCGGAATGGGTCGAAACTTTGCATGCTCCCTCCGTGTGCCAAAAATAGGCTGCGGGAAGAGCCGCGCCCAAAAACGAGCGGCCGAAGTCCGGGGCCCCAAGTTCGTCCAGCGGAAAAATGCCCAAAAAACGATGGGCTATAGCCTTGGGGCGTGGGGCTGGCGAAGTTCGTCCGCCGGACTCGGAATGGGTCGAAACTTTGCGTGCTCCCTCCGTGTGCCAAAAATAGGCTGCGGGAAGAGCCGCGCCCAAAAACGAGCGGCCGAAGTCCGGGGCCCCAAGTTCGTCCAGCGGAAAAATGCCCAAAAAACGGGTGGGCTATAGCCTTGGGGCGTGGGGCAGGCGAAGTTCGTCCGCCGGATTCGGAATGGGGCGAAACTTTGTGTGCCCCCTCCGTGTACCAAAAATAGGCCGCGGGCAGAGCCACGCCCAAAAACGAGTGCCCGAAGTCCGGGGCCCCAAGTTCGTCCAGCGGAAAAATGCCCAAAAAACGGGTGGGCTATAGCCTTGGGGCGTGGGGCTGGCGAAGTTCGTCTGCCGGACTCGGAATGGGGCGACACTTTGCGTGCCCCCTCCGTGTGCCAAAAATAGGCCGCGGACAATGCCGCGCCCAAAAACGAGAGCCCGAAGTCCGGGGCCCCAAGTTCGTCCAGCGGAAAAATGCCCAAAAAACAGGTGGGCTATAGCCTTGGGGCGTGGGGCTGGCGATGTTCATCCGCCGGACTCGGAATGGGGTGAAACTTTGCGTGCCCCCTCCGTGTGCCAAAAATAGGCCGCGGGCCAAGCCACGCCCAAAAACGAGCGCCCGAAGTCTGGGGCCCCAAGTTCGTCCAGCGGAAAAATGCCCAAACAACGATGGGCTATAGCCTTGGGGCGTGGGGCTGGCGAAGTTCGTCCGCCGGACTCGGAATGGGGCGAAACATTGCGTGCCCCCTTCGTGTGCCAAAAATAGGCCGCGGGCAAAGCCGCGCCCAAAAACGAGCGCCCAAAGTCCGGGGCCCAAGGTTCGTCCAGCGGAAAAATGCCCAAAAAACGATGGCCTATTGCCTTGGGGCGTGGGGCTGGCGAAGTTCGTCCGCCGGACTCGGAATGTGGCGAAACTTTGCGTGCTCCATCCGTGTGCCAAAAATAGGATGCGGGAAAAGCCGCGTCCAAAGACGAGCGCCCGAAGTCCGGGGCCCCAAGTTCGTCCAGCGGAAAAATGCCCAAAAAACGATGGGCTATAGCCTTGGGGCGTGGGGCTGGCGACGTTCGTCCGCCGGACTCAGAATTGGGCGAAACTTTACGTGCCCCCTCCGTGTGCCAAAAATAGGCCGCGGGCAAACCCGCGCCCAAAAACGAGCGCCCGAAGTCCGGGGCCCCAAGTTCGTCCAGCGGAAAAATGCCCAAAAAACGGGTGGGCTATAGCCTTGGGGCGTGGGGCTGGCGAAGTTCGTCCGCCGGACTCGGAATAGGGCGAAACTTTGCGTGCCCCCTCCATGTGCCAAAAATAGGCCGCGGGCAAAGCCACGCCCAAAAACGAGCACCCGAAGTCCGGGGCCCCAAGTTCGTCCAGGGGAAAAATGCCCAAAAAACAATGGGCTATAGCCTTGGGGCGTGGGGCTGGCGAAGTTCGGCCGCCGGACTCGGAATGGGGCGAAACTTTGCGTGCCCCCTCCGTGTGCCAAAAATAGGCCGCAGGCAAAGCCGCGCCCAAAAACGAGCGCCCGAAGTCCGGGGCCCCAAGTTCGTCCAGCGGAAAAATACCCAGAAAACGGGTGGGCTATAGCCTTGGGGCGTGGGGCTTGCGAAGTTCATCCGCCGGACTCGAAATGGGGTGAAACTTTGCGTGCCATCTCCGTGTGCCAAAAATAGGCCGCGGGCAAAGCCGCGCCCAAAGACGAGCGCCCGAAGTCCGGGGCCCCAAGTTCGTCCAGCGGAAAAATGCCCAAAAAACGATGGGCTATAGCCTTGGGGCGTGGGGCTGGCGAAGTTCGTCTGCCGGACTCGGAATGTGGCGAAACTTTGTATGCTCCATCCGTGTGCCAAAAATAGGCCGCGGGAAAAGCCGCGTCCAAAGACGAGCGCCCGAAGTCCGGGGCCCCAAGTTCGTCCAGCGGAAAAATGCCCAAAAAACGATGGGCTATAGCCTTGGGGCGTGGGGCTGGCGAAGTTCGTCCGCCGGACTCGGAATGGGTCGAAACTTTGCGTGCTCCCTCCGTGTGCCAAAAATAGGCTGCGGGAAGAGCCGCGCCCAAAAACGAGCGGCCGAAGTCCGGGGCCCCAAGTTCGTCCAGCGGAAAAATGCCCAAAAAACGATGGGCTATAGCCTTGGGGCGTGGGGCTGGCGAAGTTCGTCCGCCGGACTCGGAATGGGTCGAAACTTTGCGTGCTCCCTCCGTGTGCCAAAAATAGGCTGCGGGAAGAGCCGCGCCCAAAAACGAGCGGCCGAAGTCCGGGGCCCCAAGTTCGTCCAGCGGAAAAATGCCCAAAAAACGGGTGGGCTATAGCCTTGGGGCGTGGGGCAGGCGAAGTTCGTCCGCCGGATTCGGAATGGGGCGAAACTTTGTGTGCCCCCTCCGTGTACCAAAAATAGGCCGCGGGCAGAGCCACGCCCAAAAACGAGTGCCCGAAGTCCGGGGCCCCAAGTTCGTCCAGCGGAAAAATGCCCAAAAAACGGGTGGGCTATAGCCTTGGGGCGTGGGGCTGGCGAAGTTCGTCTGCCGGACTCGGAATGGGGCGACACTTTGCGTGCCCCCTCCGTGTGCCAAAAATAGGCCGCGGACAATGCCGCGCCCAAAAACGAGAGCCCGAAGTCCGGGGCCCCAAGTTCGTCCAGCGGAAAAATGCCCAAAAAACAGGTGGGCTATAGCCTTGGGGCGTGGGGCTGGCGATGTTCATCCGCCGGACTCGGAATGGGGTGAAACTTTGCGTGCCCCCTCCGTGTGCCAAAAATAGGCCGCGGGCCAAGCCACGCCCAAAAACGAGCGCCCGAAGTCTGGGGCCCCAAGTTCGTCCAGCGGAAAAATGCCCAAACAACGATGGGCTATAGCCTTGGGGCGTGGGGCTGGCGAAGTTCGTCCGCCGGACTCGGAATGGGGCGAAACATTGCGTGCCCCCTTCGTGTGCCAAAAATAGGCCGCGGGCAAAGCCGCGCCCAAAAACGAGCGCCCAAAGTCCGGGGCCCCAAGTTCGTCCAGCGGAAAAATGCCCAAAAAACGATGGCCTATTGCCTTGGGGCGTGGGGCTGGCGAAGTTCGTCCGCCGGACTCGGAATGTGGCGAAACTTTGCGTGCTCCATCCGTGTGCCAAAAATAGGACGCGGGAAAAGCCGCGTCCAAAGACGAGCGCCCGAAGTCCGGGGCCCCAAGTTCGTCCAGCGGAAAAATGCCCAAAAAACGATGGGCTATAGCCTTGGGGCGTGGGGCTGGCGACGTTCGTCCGCCGGACTCAGAATTGGGCGAAACTTTACGTGCCCCCTCCGTGTGCCAAAAATAGGCCGCGGGCAAACCCGCGCCCAAAAACGAGCGCCCGAAGTCCGGGGCCCCAAGTTCGTCCAGCGGAAAAATGCCCAAAAAACGGGTGGGCTATAGCCTTGGGGCGTGGGGCTGGCGAAGTTCGTCCGCCGGACTCGGAATAGGGCGAAACTTTGCGTGCCCCCTCCATGTGCCAAAAATAGGCCGCGGGCAAAGCCGCGCCCAAAAAAGAGTGCCCGAAGTCTGGGGCCCCAAGTTCGCCCAGCGGAAAAATGCCCAAAAAACGATGGGCTATAGCCTTGGGGCGTGGGGCCGGCGAAGTTCGTCCGCCGGACTCGGAATGGGGCGAAACTTTGCGTGCCCCCTCCATGTGCCAAAAATAGGCCGCGGGCAAAGCCGCGCCCAAAAACGAGCTCCCGAATCCGGGCCCCAAGTTCGTCCAGCGGAAAAATGCCCAAAAAACGATGGGCTATAGCCTTGGGGCGTGGGGCTAGCGACGTTCGTCCGCCGGACTCAGAATTGGGCGAAACTTTACGTGCCCCCTCCGTGTGCCAAAAATAGGCCGCGGGCAAACCCGCGCCCAAAAATGTGCGCCCGAAGTCCGGGGCCCCGAGTTCGTCCAGCGGAAAAATGCCCAAAAAACGGGTGGGCTATAGCCTTGGGGCGTGGGGCTGGCGAAGTTCGTCCGCCGGACTCGGAATAGGGCAAAACTTTGCGTGCCCCCTCCATGTGCCAAAAATAGGCCGCGGGCAAAGCCGCGCCCAAAAACGAGTGCCCGAAGTCTGGGGCCCCAAGTTCGCCCAGCGGAAAAATGCCCAAAAAACGATGGGCTATAGCCTTGGGGCGTGGGGCCGGCGAAGTTCGTCCGCCGGACTCGGAATGGGGCGAAACTTTGCGTGCCCCCTCCGTGTGCCAAAAATAGGCCGCGGGCAAAGCCGCGCCCAAAAACGAGCGCCCGAAGTCCGGGGCCCCAGGTTCGTCCAGCGGAAAAATGCCCAAAAAATGGGTGGGCTATAGCCTTGGGGCGTGGGGCTGGCGAAGTTCGTCCGCCGGACTCGGAATGGGGCGAAACTTTACGTGCCCCCTCTGTGTGCCAAAAATAGGACGTGGGCAAAGCCGCGCCCAAAAACGAGCGCCCGAAGTCCGGGGCCCCATGTTCGTCCAGCGGAAAAATGCCCAAAAAACGGGTGGGCTGTAGCCTTGGGGCGTGGGGCTGGCGAAGTTCGTCCGCCGGACTCGGAATGGGGCGAAACTTTGCGTGCCCCCTTCATTTGCCAAAAATAGGCCGCGGGCAAAGCCGCGCCCAAAAACGAGAGCCCGAAGTCCGGGGCCCCAAGTTCGTCCAGGGGAAAAATGCCAAAAAAACAATGGGCTATAGCCTTGGGGCGTGGGGCTGGCGAAGTTCGTCCGCCGGACTCGGAATGGGGTGAAACTTAGTGTGCCCCCTCCGTGTGCCAAAAATAGGCCGCGGGCAAAGCCGCGCCCAAAAACGAGCGCCCGAAGTCTGGGGCCCCAAGTTCGTCCAGCGGAAAAATGCCCAAAAAACGGGTGGGCATTAGCCTTGGGGCGTGGGGCTGGCGAAGTTCGTCCGCCGGACTCGGAATGGGGTGAAATTTGCGTGCCATCTCCGTGTGCCAAAAATAGGCCGCGGGCAAAGCCGCGCCCAAAGACGAGCGCCCGAAGTCCGGGGCCCCAAGTTCGTCCAGCGGAAAAATGCCCAAAAAACGATGGGCTATAGCCTTGGGGCGTGGGGCTGGCGAAGTTCGTCCGCCGGACTCGGAATGGGGCGAAACTTTGCGTACCCTCCCCGTGTGCCAAAAATAGGCCGCGGGCAAAGCCGCGCCCAAAAACGAGCGCCCGAAGTCCGGGGCCCCAAGTTCGTCCAACGGAAAAATGCCCAAAAAATGGGTGGGCTATAGCCTTGGGGCGTGGGGCGGGTGAAGTTCGTCCGCCGGACTCGGAATGGGGTGAAAATTTGCGTGCCCCCTCCGTGTGCCAAAAATAGGCCGCGGGCAAAGCCGCACCCAAAAACGAGCGCCTGAAATCCGGGGCCCCAAGTTCGTCCAGCGGAAAAATGCCCAAAAAACGGGTGGGCTATAGCCTTGGGGCGTGGGGATGGCGAAGTTTGTCCGCCGGACTCGGAATGGGGCGAAACTTTGCGTGCCCCCTCCGTTTGCCAAAAATAGGCCGCGGGGAAAGCTGCGCCCAAAAACGAGCGCCCGAAGTCCGGGGCCCCAAGTTCGTCCAGCGGAAAAATGCCCAAAAAACGATGGGCTATAGCCTTGGGGCGTGGGGCTGGCGAAGTTCGTCCGCCGGACTCGGAATGGGGCGAAACTTTGCGTACCCTCCCCGTGTGCCAAAAATAGGCCGCGGGCAAACCCGCGCCCAAAAACGAGCGCCCGAAGTCCGGGGCCCCAAGTTCGTCCAGCGGAAAAATGCCCAAAAAACGGGTGGGCTATAGCCTTGGGGCGTGGGGCTGGCGAAGTTCGTCCGCCGGACTCGGAATAGGGCGAAACTTTGCGTGCCCCCTCCATGTGCCAAAAATAGGCCACGGGCAAAGCCGCGCCCAAAAACGAGTGCCCGAAGTCTGGGGCCCCAAGTTCGCCCAGCGGAAAAATGCCCAAAAAACGGGTGGGCTATAGCCTTGGGGCGTGGGGCTGGCGAAGTTCGTCCGCCGGACTCGGAATGGGGCGAAACTTTGCGTGCCCCCTCTGTGTTCCAAAAATAGGCCGTGGGCAAAGCCGCGCCCAAAAACGAGCGCCCGAAGTCCGGGGCCCCATGTTCGTCCAGCGGAAAAATACCCAAAAAACGGGTGGGCTGTAGCCTTAGGGCGTGGGGCTGGCGAAGTTCGTTCGCCGGACTCGGAATGGGGCGAAACTTTGCGTGCCCCCTTCATTTGCCAAAAATAGGCCGCGGGCAAAGCCGCGCCCAAAAACGAGAGCCCGAAGTCCGGGGCCCCAAGTTCGTCCAGGGGAAAAATGCCCAAAAAACAATGGGCTATAGCCTTGGGGCGTGGGGCTGGCGAAGTTCGTCAGCCGGACTCGGAATGGGGTGAAACTTTGCGTGCCCCCTCCGTGTGCCAAAAATAGGCCGCGGGCAAAGCCGCGCCCAAAAACGAGTGCCCGAAGTCCGGGGCCCCAAGTTCGTCCAGCGGAAAAATGCCCAAAAAACGGGTGGGCATTAGCCGTGGGGCGTGGGGCTGGCGAAGTTCGTCCGCCGGACTCGGAATGGGGTGAAACTTTGCGTGCCATCTCCGTGTACCAAAAATAGGCCGCGGGCAAAGCCGCGCCCAAAGACGAGCGCCCGAAGTCCGGGGCCCCAAGTTCGTCCAGCGGAAAAATGCCCAAAAAACGATGGGCTATAGCCTTGGGCCGTGGGGCTGGCGAAGTTCGTCCGCCGGACTCGGAATGGGGCGAATATTTGCGTGCCCCCTCCGTGAGCCAAAAATAGGCCGCGGGCAAAGCCGCGCCCAAAAACGAGCGCCCAAAGTCCAGGGCCCCAAGTTCGTCCAGCGGAAAAATGCCCAAAAAACGGGTGGGCTATAGCCTTGGGGCGTGGGGCTGGCGAAGTTCGTCCGCCGGACTCAGAATGGGGCGAAATTTTGCGTGCCACCTGCGTGTACCAAAAATAGGGCGCGGGCAAAGCCGCGCCCAAAAACGAGCGCCCGAAGTCCGGAGCCCCAAGTTCGTCCAGCGGAAAAATGCCCAAAAAACGGGTGGGCTATAGCCTTGTGGCGTGGGGCTGGCGAAATTCGTCCGCCGGACTCGGAATGGGGCGAAACTTTGCGTGCCCCCTCCGTGTGCCACAAATAGGCCGCGGGCAAAGCCGCGCCAAAAATCAAGTGCCCGAAGTCCGGGGCCCCATGTTCGTCCAGCGGAAAAATGCCCAAAAAACGGGTGGGCTGTAGCCTTGGGTCGTGGGGCTGGCGAAGTTCGTCCGCCGGACTCGGAATGGGGCGAAACTTTGCGTGCCCCCTTCATTTGCCAAAAATAGGCCGCGGGCAAAGCCGCGCCCAAAAACGAGAGCCCGAAGTCCGGGGCCCCAAGTTCGTCCAGGGGAAAAATGCCCAAAAAACAATGGGCTATAGCCTTGGGGCGTGGGGCTGGCGAAGTTCGTCAGCCGGACTCGGAATGGGGTGAAACTTTGCGTGCCCCCTCCGTGTGCCAAAAATAGGCCGCGGGCAAAGCCGCGCCCAAAAACGAGTGCCCGAAGTCCGGGGCCCCAAGTTCGTCCAGCGGAAAAATGCCCAAAAAACGGGTGGGCATTAGCCTTGGGGCGTGGGGCTGGCGAAGTTCGTCCGCCGGACTCGGAATGGGGTGAAACTTTGCGTGCCATCTCCGTGTGCCAAAAATAGGCCACGGGCAAAGCCGCGCCCAAAAACGAGCGCCCGAAGTCCGGGGCCCCAAGTTCGTCCAGCGGAAAAATGCCCAAAAAACGGGTGGGCTATAGCCTTGGGGCGTGCGGCTGGCGAAGTTCGTCCGCCGGACTCGGAATGGGGCGAAACTTTGCGTGCCCCCTCCGTGTGCCAAAAATAGGCCGCGGGCAGAGCCGCGCCCAAAAACGAGCGCCCGAAGTCCGGGGACCCAAGTTCGTCCAGCGGAAAAATGCCCAAAAAACGGGTGGGCTATAGCCTTGGGGTGTGGGGCTGCCGAAGTTCGTCCGCCGGACTTGGAATGGGGCGAAACTTTGCGTGCCCCCTCCGTGTGCCAAAAATAGGCCGCGGGCAAAGCCACGCCCAAAAACCAGCGCCCGAAGTCCGGGGCCCCAAGTTCGTCCAGCGGAAAAATGCCCAAAAAACGGGTGGTCTAGCCTTGGGACGTGGGGCTGGCGAAGTTCGTCCGCCGGACTCGGAATGGGGCGAAACTTTGCGTGCCCCCTCCGTGTGCCAAAAATAGGCCGCGGGCAAAGCCGCGCCCAAAAACGAGCGCCCGAAGTCCGGGGCCCCAAGTTCGTCCAGCGGAAAAATGCCCAAAAAACGGGTGGGCTATAGCCTTGGGGCGTGGGGCTGGCGAAGGTCGTCCGCCGGACTCGGAATGGGGCGAAACTTTGCGTGCCCCCTCCGTGTGCCAAAAACAAGCCGCGGGCAAAGCTGCGCCCAAAAACGAGCGCCCGAAGTCCGGGGCCCCAAGTTCGTCCAGCGGAAAAATGCCCAAAAAACGGGTGGGCCATAGCCTTGGGGCGTGGGGCTGGCGAAGTTCGTCTGCCGGACTCGGAATGGGGCGAAACCTTGCGTGCCCCCTCCGTGTGCCAAAAATAGGCCGCGGACAAAGCCGCGCCCAAAAACGAGCGCCCGAAGCCCGGGGCGCCTAGTTCGTCCAGCGGAAAAATGCCCAAAAAACGGTGGGCTATAACCTTGGGGCGTGGGGCTGGCGAAGTTCATCCGCCGGAATCGGAATGGGGCGAAACTTTGCGTGCCCCCTCCGTGTGCCAAAAATAGTCTACGGGCAACGCCGTGCCCAAAAACGAGCGCCCGAAGTCCGGGGCCCCAAGTTCGTCCAGCGGAAAAATGCCCAAAAAACGATGGGCTATAGCCTTGGGGCGTGGGGCTGGAAGTTCGTCCGCCGGACTCGGAAGGGGGCGAAACTTTGCGTGCCCCCTCCGTGTGCCAAAAATAGGCCCCGGGAAAGCCACGCCCAAAAACAAGCGCCCGAAGCCCGGGGCCCCAAGTTCGTCCAGCGGAAAAATGCCCAAAAAACGATGGGCTATAGCCTTGGGGCGTGGGGCTGGAAGTTCGTCCGCCGGACTCGGAATGGGGCGAAACTTTGCGTGCCCCCTCCGTGTGCCAAAAATAGGCCGCGGGCAAAGCCGCGCCCAAAAACGAGCGCCCGAAGTCCGGGGCCCCAAGTTCGTCCAGCGGAAAAATGCCCAAAAAACGGGTGGGCTATAGCCTTGGGGCGTGGGGCTGGCGAAGTTCGTCCGCCGGACTCGGAATGGGGCGAAACTTTGCGTGCCCCCTCCGTGTGCCAAAAATAGGCCGCGGACAAAGCCGCGCCCAAAAAAGAGCTCCCGAAGTCCGGGGCCCCAAGTTCGTCCAGCGGAAAAATGCCTAAAAAACGGGTGGGCTATAGCCTTGGGGCGTGGGGCTGGCGAAGTTCATCCGCCGGACTCGGAATGGGGCGAAACTTTGCGTGCCCCCTCCGTGTGCCAAAAATAGTCTGCGGGCAACGCCGCGCCCAAAAACGAGCTCCCGAAGTCCGGGGCCCCAAGTTCGTCCAGCGGAAAAATGCCCAAAAAACGATGGGCTATAGCCTTGGGGCGTGGGGCAGGCGAAGTTCGTCCGCTGGACTCGGAATGGGGCGAAACTTTGCGTGCCCCCTCCGTGTGCCAAAAATAGGCCGCGGGCAAAGCCGCGCCCAAAAATGAGAGCCCGAAGCCCGGGGCCCCCAAGTTCGTCCTGCGGAAAAATGCCCAAACAACGGGTGGGCTATAGCCTTGGGGCGTGGGGTTGGCGAAGTTCGTCCGCCGGACTCGGAATGGGGCGAAACTTTGCGTGCCCCCTCCGTGTGCCAAAAATAGGCCCCAGGAAAGCCGCGCCCAAAAACAAGCGCCCGAAGCCCGGGGCCCCAAGTTCGTCCAGCGGAAAAATGCCCAAAAAACGATGGGCTATAGCCTTGGGGCGTGGGGCTGGAAGTTCGTCCGCCGGACTCGGAAGGGGGCGAAACTTTGCGTGCCCCCTCCGTGTGCCAAAAATAGGCCGCGGGCAAAGCCGCGCCCAAAAAGGAGCGCCCGAAGTCCGGGGCCCCAAGTTCATCCAGCGGAAAAATACCAAAAAAACGGGTGGGCTATAGCCCTTGGGGCGTGGGGCTGGCGAAGTTCGTCCGCCGGACTCGGAATGGGGCGAAACTTTGCGTGCCCCCTCCGTGTGCCAAAAATAGGCCGCGGGCAAAGCCGCGCCCAAAAACGAGCGCCCGAAGTCCGGGGCCCCAAGTTCGTCCAGCGGAAAAATGCCTAAAAAACGGGTGGGCTATAGCCTTGGGGCGTGGGGCTGGCGAAGTTCATCCCCCGGACTCGGAATGGGGCGAAACTTTGCGTGCCCCCTCCGTGTGCCAAAAATAGTCTGCGGGCAACGCCGCGCCCAAAAACGAGCTCCCGAAGTCCGGGGCCCCAAGTTCGTCCAGCGGAAAAATGCCCAAAAAACGATGGGCTATAGCCTTGGGGCGTGGGGCAGGCGAAGTTCGTCCGCTGGACTCGGAATGGGGCGAAACTTTGCGTGCCCCCTCCGTGTGCCAAAAATAGGCCGCGGGCAAAGCCGCGCCCAAAAATGAGAGCCCGAAACCCGGGGCCCCCAAGTTCGTCCTGCGGAAAAATGCCCAAACAACGGGTGGGCTATAGCCTTGGGGCGTGGGGTTGGCGAAGTTCGTCCGCCGGACTCGGAATGGGGCGAAACTTTGCGTGCCCCCTCCGTGTGCCAAAAATAGGCCCCAGGAAAGCCGCGCCCAAAAACAAGCGCCCGAAGCCCGGGGCCCCAAGTTCGTCCAGCGGAAAAATGCCCAAAAAACGATGGGCTATAGCCTTGGGGCGTGGGGCTGGAAGTTCGTCCGCCGGACTCGGAAGGGGGCGAAACTTTGCGTGCCCCCTCCGTGTGCCAAAAATAGGCCGCGGGCAAAGCCGCGCCCAAAAACGAGCGCCCGAAGTCCGGGGCCCCAAGTTCATCCAGCGGAAAAATACCAAAAAAACGGGTGGGCTATAGCCCTTGGGGCGTGGGGCTGGCGAAGTTCGTCCGCCGGACTCGGAATGGGGCGAAACTTTGCGTGCCCCCTCCGTGTACCAAAAATAGGCCGCGGGCAAAGCCGCGCCCAAAAACGAGCGCCCGAAGTCCGGGGCCCCAAGTTCGTCCTGCGGAAAAATGCCCAAACAACGGGTGGGCTATAGCGTTGGGGCGTGGGGCTGGCGAAGTTCGTCCGCCGGACTCGGAATGGGGCGAAACTTTGCGTGCCCCCTCCATGTGCCAAAAATAGGCCCCGGGAAAGCCGCGCCCAAAAACAAGCGCCCGAAGCCCGGGGCCCCAAGTTCCTCCAGCGGAAAAATGCCCAAAAAACGATGGGCTATAGCCTTGGGGCGTGGGGCTGGAAGTTCGTCCGCCGGACTCGGAAGGGGGCGAAACTTTGCGTGCCCCCTCCGTGTTCCAAAAATAGGCCGCGGGCAAAGCCGCGCCCAAAAACGAGCGCCCGAAGTCCGGGGCCCCAAGTTCGTCCAACGGAAAAATGCCCAAAAAACGGGTGGGCTATAGCCTTGGGGCGTGGGGCTGGCGAAGTTCGTCCGCCGGACTCGGAATGGGGCGAAACTTTGCGTGCCCCCTCCGTGTGCCAAAAATAGGCCGCGGGCAAAGCCGCGCCCAAAAAAGAGCGCCCGAAGTCCGGGGCCCCAAGTTCGTCCAGCGGAAAAATGCCTAAAAAACGGGTGGGCTATAGCCTTGGGGCGTGGGGCTGGCGAAGTTCGTCCGCTGGACTCGGAATGGGGCGAAACTTTGCGTGCCCCCTCCGTGTGCCAAAAATAGGCCGCGGGCAAAGCCGCGCCCAAAAACGAGCGCCCGAAGCCCGGGGCCCCAAGTTCGTCCTGCGGAAAAATGCCCAAACAACGGGTGGGCTATAGCCTTGGGGCGTTGGGCTGGCGAAGTTCGTCCGCCGGACTCGGAATGGGGCGAAACTTTGCGTGCCCCCTCCGTGTGCCAAAAATAGGCCCCAGGAAAGCCGCGCCCAAAAACAAGCGCCCGAAGCCCGGGGCCCCAAGTTCGTCCAGCGGAAAAATGCCCAAAAAACGATGGGCTATAGCCTTGGGGCGTGGGGCTGGAAGTTCGTCCGCCGGACTCGGAAGGGGGCGAAACTTTGCGTGCCCCCTCCGTGTGCCAAAAATAGGCCGCGGGCAAAGCCGCGCCCAAAAACGAGCGCCCGAAGTCCGGGGCCCCAAGTTCGTCCAGCGGAAAAATACCAAAAAAACGGGTGGGCTATAGCCTTGGGGCGTGGGGCTGGCGAAGTTCGTCCACCGGACTCGGAATGGGGCGAAACTTTGCGTGCCCCCTCCGTGTGCCAAAAATAGGCCGCGGGCAAAGCCGCGCCCAAAAACGAGCGCCCGAAGTCCGGGGCCCCATGTTCGTCCTGCGGAAAAATGCCCAAACAACGGGTGGGCTATAGCCTTGGGGCGTGGGGCTGGCGAAGTTCGTCCGCCGGACTCGGAATGGGGCGAAACTTTGCGTGCCCCCTCCATGTGCCAAAAATAGGCCCCGGGAAAGCCGCGCCCAAAAACAAGCGCCCGAAGCCCGGGGCCCCAAGTTCCTCCAGCGGAAAAATGCCCAAAAAACGATGGGCTATAGCCTTGGGGCGTGGGGCTGGAAGTTCGTCCGCCGGACTCGGAAGGGGGCGAAACTTTGCGTGCCCCCTCCGTGTGCCAAAAATAGGCCACGGGCAAAGCCGCGCCCAAAAACGAGCGCCCGAAGTCCGGGGCCCCAAGTTCGTCCAACGGAAAAATGCCCAAAAAACGGGTGGGCTATAGCCTTGGGGCGTGGGGCTGGTGAAGTTCGTCCGCCGGACTCGGAATGGGGCGAAACTTTACGTGCCCCCTCCATGTGCCAAAAATAGGCCCCGGGAAAGCCGCGCCCAAAAACAAGCGCCCAAAGCCCGGGGCCCCAAGTTCCTCCAGCGGAAAAATGCCCAAAAAACGATGGGCTATAGCCTTGGGGCGTGGGGCTGGAAGTTCGTCCGCCGGACTCGGAAGGGGGCGAAACTTTGCGTGCCCCCTCCGTGTGCCAAAAATAGGCCACGGGCAAAGCCGCGCCCAAAAACGAGCGCCCGAAGTCTGGGGCCCCAAGTTCGTCCAACGGAAAAATGCCCAAAAAACGGGTGGGCTATAGCCTTGGGGCGTGGGGCTGGCGAAGTTCGTCCGCCGGACTCGGAATGGGGCGAAACTTTGCGTGCCCCCCCCGTGTGCCAAAAATAGGCCGCGGGCAAAGCCGCGCCCAAAAAAGAGCGCCCGAAGTCTGGGGCCCCAAGTTCGTCCAGCGGAAAAATGCCTAAAAAACGGGTGGGCTATAGCCTTGGGGCGTGGGGCTGGCGAAGTTCATCCGCCGGACTCGGAATGGGGCGAAACTTTGCGTGCCCCCTCCGTGTGCCAAAAATAGTCTGCGGGCAACGCCGCGCCCAAAAACGAGCGCCCGAAGTCCGGGGCCCCAAGTTCGTCCAGCGGAAAAATGCCCAAAAAACGATGGGCTATAGCCTTGGGGCGTGGGGCTGGCGAAGTTCGTCCGCTGGACTCGGAATGGGGCGAAACTTTGCGTGCCCCCTCCGTGTGCCAAAAATAGGCCGCGAGCAAAGCCGCGCCCAAAAACGAGCGCCCGAAGTCCAGGGCCCCAATTTCGTCCTGCGGAAAAATGCCCAAACAACGGGTGGGCTATAGCCTTGGGGCATGGGGCTGGCGAAGTTCGTCCGCCGGACTCGGAATGGGGCGAAACTTTGCGTGCCCCCTCCGTGTGCCAAAAATAGGCCCCAGGAAAGCCGCGCCCAAAAACAAGCGCCCGAAGCCCGGGGCCCCAAGTTCGTCCAGCGGAAAAATGCCCAAAAAACGATGGGCTATAGCCTTGGGGCGTGGGGCTGGAAGTTCGTCCGCCGGACTCGGAAGAGGGCGAAACTTTGCGTGCCCCCTCCGTGTGCCAAAAATAGGCCGCGGGCAAAGCCGCGCCCAAAAACGAGCGCCTGAAGTCCGGGGCCCCAAGTTCATCCAGCGGAAAAATACCAAAAAAACGGGTGGGCTATAGCCTTGGGGCGTGGGGCTGGCGAAGTTCGTCCGCCGGACTCGGAATGGGGCGAAACTTTGCGTGCCCCCTCCGTGTGCCAAAAATAGGCCGCGGGCAAAGCCGCGCCCAAAAACGAGCGCCCGAAGTCCGGGGCCCCAAGTTCGTCCAGCGGAAAAATGCCCAAAAAACGGGTGGGCTATAGCCTTGGGGCGTGGCGCTGGCGAAGTTCGTCCGCCGGACTCGGAATGGGGCGAAACTTTGCGTGCCCCCTCCGTGTGCCAAAATTAGGCCGCGGGCAAAGCCGCGCCCAAAAATGAGTGCCCGAAGTCCGGGGCCCCAAGTTCGTCCAGCGGAAAAATGCCCAAAAAACGGGTGGGCTATAGCCTTGGGGCGTGGGGCTGGCGAAGTTCGTCCGCCGGACTCGGAATGGGGCGAAACTTTGCGTGCCCCCTCCGTTTGCCAAAAATAGTCTGCGGGCAACGCCGCGCCCAAAAACGAGCGCCCGAAATCCGGGGCCCCAAGTTTGTCCAGCGGAAAAATGTCCAAAAAACGATGGGCTATAGCCTTGGGGCGTGGGGCTGGCGAAGTTCGTCCGCTGGACTCGGAATGGGGAGAAACTTTGCGTGCCCCCTCCGTGTGCCAAAAATAGGCCGCGGGCAAAGCCGCGCCCAAAAATGAGCGCCCGAAGTCCGGGGCCCCAAGTTCGTCCTGCGGAAAAATGCCCAAACAACGGGTGGGCTATAGCCTTGGGGCGTGGGGCTGGCGAAGTTCGTCCGCCGGACTCGGAATGGGGCGAAACTTTGCGTGCCCCCTCCGTGTGCCAAAAATAGGCCGCGGGAAAGCCGCGCCCAAAAACAAGCGCCCGAAGCCCGGGGCCCCAAGTTCGTCCAGCGGAAAAATGCCCAAAAAACGATGGGCTATAGCCTTGGGGCGTGGGGCTGGAAGTTCGTCCGCCGGACTCGGAAGGGGTCGAAACTTTGCGTGCCCCCTCCATGTGCCAAAAATAGGCCGCGCGCAAAGCCGCGCCCAAAAACGAGCGCCCGAAGTCCGGGGCCCCAAGTTCATCCAGCGGAAAAATACCAAAAAAACGGGTGGGCTATAGCCTTGGGGCGTGGGGCTGGCGAAGTTCGTCCGCCGGACTCGGAATCGGGCGAAACTTTGCGTGCCCCCTTCGTGTGCCAAAAATTGGCTGCGGGCAAAGCCGCGCCCAAAAACGAGCGCCCGAAGTCTGGGGCCCCAAGTTCGTCCAGCGGAAAAATGCCCAAAAAACGGGTGGGCTATAGCCTTCGGGCGTGGGGCTGGCGAAGTTCGTCCGCCGGACTCGGAATGGGGCGAAACTTTGCGTGCCCCCTCCGTGTGCCAAAAATAGGCCGCGGGCAAAGCCGCGCCCAAAAACGAGCGCCCGAAGTCCGGGGCCCCAAGTTCGTCCGGCGGAAAAATGCCCAAAAAACGGGTGGGCTATAGCCTTGGGGCGTGGGGCTGGCGAAGTTCGTCCGCCGGACTCGGAATGGGGCGAAACTTTGCGTGCCCCCTCCGTGTGCCAAAAATAGGCCGCGGACAAAGCCGCGACCAAAAACGAGCGCCCGAAGTCCGGGGCCCCAAATTCGTCCAGCGGAAAAATGCCCAAAAAACGGGTGGGCTATAGCCTTGGGGCATGGGGCTGGCGAAGTTCGTCCGCCGGACTCGGAATGGGGCGAAACTTTGCGTGCTCCCTCAGTGTGCCAAAAATATGCCGCGGGCAAAGCCGCGTCCAAAAACGAGCGCCCGAAGTCCGGGGCCCCAAGTTCGTCCAGCCGAAAAATGCCCAAAAAACGGGTGGGCTATAGCCTTGGGGCGTGGGGCTGGCGAAGTTTGTCCGCCGGACTCGGAATGGGGCGAAACTTTGCGTGCCCCCTCCGTGTGCCAAAAATAGGCCGCGGGCAAAGCCGCACCCAAAAACGAGCGTCCGAAGTCCGGGGCCCCAAGTTCGTCCAGCGGAAAAATGCCCAAAAAACGGGTGGGCTATAGCCTTGGGGCGTGGGGCTGGCGAAGTTCGTCCGCCGGACTCGGAATGGGACGAAACTTTGCGTGCCCCCTCCGTGTGCCAAAAATAGGTCGCGGGCAAAGCCGTGCCCAAAAACGAGCGCCCGAAGTCCGGGGCCCCAAGTTCGTCCAGCGGAAAAATGCCGAAAAAACGGGTGGGCTATAGCCTTGGGGCGTGGGGCTGGCGAAGTTCGTCTGCCGGACTCGGAATGGGGCGAAACTTTGTGTGCCCCCTCCGTGTGCCAAAAATAGGCCGCGGGCAAAGCCGCGCCCAAAAACGAGTGCCCGAAGTCCGGGGCCCCAAGTTCGTCCAGCGGAAAAATGGCCAAAAAACGGGTGGGCTATAGCCTTGGGGCGTGGGGCTGGCGAAGTTCGTCCGCCGGACTCGGAATGGGGCGAAACTTTGCGTGCCCCCTCCGTGTGCCAAAATAGGCAGCGGGCAGAGCCGCGCCCAAAACAAGCGCCCGAAGTCCGGGGCCCCAAGTTCGTCCAGCTGAAAAATGCCCAAAAAACGATGGGCAATAGCCTTGGGGCGTGGGGCTGGCGAAGTTCATCCGCCGGACTCGGAAAGGGGGAAACTTTGCGTGCCCCCTCCGTGTGCCAAAAATAGGCCGCGGGCAAAGCCGCGCCCAAAAACGAGCGCCCGAAGTCCGGGGCCCCAAGTTCGTACTGCGGAAAAATGCCCAAAAAACGGGTGGGCTATAGCCTTAGGGTGTGGGGCTGGCGAAGTTCGTACGCCGGACTCGGAATGGGGCAAAACTTTGCGTGCCCCCTCCGTGTGCCAAAATTAGGCCGCGGCCAAAGCCGCGTCCAAAAACGAGCCCCCGAAGTCCGGGGCCCCAAGTTCGTCCAGCGGAAAAATGCCCAAAAAACGATGGGCTATAGCCTTGGGGCGTGGGGCTGGCGAAGTTCGTCCGCCGGACTCGGAATGGGGCGAAACTTTGCCAGCCCCCTTCATGTCCCAAAAATAGGCCGCGGGCAAAGCAGCGCCCATAAATAAGCGCCCGAAGTCCGGGGCCCCAAGTTCGTCCAGCGGAAAAATGCCCAAAAAACGGGTGGGCTATACCCTTGGGGCGTGGGGCTGGCGAAGTTCGTCCGCCGGACTCGGAATGGGGCGAAACTTTGTGTGCCCCCTCCGTGTGCCAAAAATAGGCCGCGGGCAAAGCCGCGCCCAAAAACGAGTGCCCCAAGTCCGGGGCCCCAAGTTCGTCCAGCGGAAAAATGCCCAAAAAACGATGGGCTATAGCCTTGGGGCGTGGGGCTGGCGAAGTTCGTCCGCCGGACTCGGAATGGGACGAAACTTTGCCAGCCCCCTTCGTGTCCCAAAAATAGGCCGCGGGCAAAGCAGCGCCCATAAATAAGCGCCCGAAGTCCGGGGCCCCAAGTTCGTCCAGCGGAAAAATGCTCAAAAAACGGGTGGGCTATAGCCTTGGGGCGTGGGGCTGGCGAAGTTCGTCCGCCGGAGTCGGAATGGGGCGAAACTTTGTGTGCCCCCTCCGTGTGCCAAAAATAGGCCGCGGGCAAAGCCGCGCCCAAAAACGAGTGCCCGAAGCCCGGGACCCCAGGCTCGTCCAGCGGAAAAATGGCCAAAAAACGGGTGGGCTATAGCCTTGGGGCGTGGGGCTGGCGAAGTTCGTCCGCCGGACTCGGAATGGGGCGAAACTTTGCGTGCCCCCTCCGTGTGCCAAAAATAGGCCGTGGGCAAAGCCGCGCCCAAAAACGAGTGCCCGAAGTCCGGGGCCCCAAGTTCGTCCAGCGGAAAAATGCCCAAAAAACGGGTGGGCTATAGCCTTGTGGCGTGGGGCTGGCAAAGTTCGTCCGCCGGACTCGGAATGGGGCGAAACTTTGCGTGCCCCCTCTGTGTGCCAAAAATAGGCCGCGGGCAAAGCCGCGCCCATAATCGAGCGCCCGAAGTCCGGGGCCCAAGTTCGTCCAGCGGAAAAATGCCCAAAAAACGATGGCCTATAGCCTTGGGGCGTGGGGCTGGCGAAGTTCGTCCGCCGAACTCAGAATGGGGCGAAACTTTGCGTGCTCCCTCCGTGTGCCAAAAATAGGCCGCGGGCAAAGCCGCGGCCAAAAACAAGCGCCCAAAGTCCGGGGCCCCAAGTTCGTCCAGCGGAAAAATGCTTAAAAAACGATGGGCTATACCCTTGGGGCGTGGGGCTGGCGAAGTTCGTCCGCCGAACTCAGAATGGGGCAAAACTTTGGGTGTTCCCTCCTTGTGCCAAAAATAGGCCGCGGGCAAAGCCGCGCCCAAAAACGAGTGCCCCAAGTCCGGGGCCCCAAGTTCGTCCAGCGGAAAAATGCCCAAAAAACGGGTGGGCTATAGCCTTAGGGCGTGGGGCTGGCGAAGTTCGTCCGCCGGACTCGGAATGGGGCGAAACTTTGCGTGCCCCCTCCGTGTGCCAAAAATAGGCCGCAGGCATACCCGCGCCCATAATCGAGCGCCCGAAGTCCGGGGCCCAAGTTCGTCCAGCCGAAAAATGCCCAAAAAACGATGGGCTATAGCCTTGGGGCGTGGGGCTGGCGAAGTTCGTCCGCCGAACTCAAAATGGGGCGAAACTTTGCGTGCTCCCTCCGTGTGCCAAAAATAGGCCGCGGGCAAAGCCGCGGCCAAAAACAAGCGCCCGAAGTCCGGGGCCCCAACTTCGTCCAGCGGAAAAATGCTTAAAAAACGATGGGCTATAGCCTTGGGGCGTGGGGCTGGCGAAGTTCGTCCGCCGAACTCAGAATGGGGCAAAATTTTGGGTGTTCCCTCCTTGTGCCAAAAATAGGCCGCGGGCAAAGCCGCGCCCAAAACGAGCACCCGAAGTCCGGGGCCCAAGTTCGTCCAGCGGAAAAATGCCCAAAAAATGATGGGCTATAGCCTTGGGGCGTGGGGCTGGCGAAGTTCGTCCGCCGGACTCGGAATGGGGCGAAACTTTGCGTGCCCCCTCCGTGTGCCAAAAATAGGCCGCGGGCAAAGCCGCGCCCAAAAACGAGTGCCCGAAGTCCGGGGCCCAAGTTCGTCCAGCGGAAAAATGCCCAAAAAACGGGTGGGCTATAGCCTTAGGGCGTGGGGCTGGCGAAGTTCGTCCGCCGGACTCGGAATGGGGCGAAACTTTGCGTGCCCCCTCCGTGTGCCAAAAATAGGCCGCGGGCAAAGCCGTACCCAAAAACGAGCGCCCGAAGTCCGGGGCCCCAAGTTCGTACTGCGGAAAAATGCCCAAAAAACGGGTGGGCTATAGCCTTGGGGCGTGGGGCCGGCGAAGTTCGTCCGCCGGACTCGGAATGGGGCGAAACTTTGCGTGCCCCCTCCGTGTGCCAAAAATAGGCCGCGGGCAAACCCCCGCCCAAAAACGAGCGCCCGAATTCCGGGGCCCCAAGTTCGTCCAGCGGAAAAATGCCCAAAAAACGATGGGCTATTGCCTTGGGGCGTCGGGCTGGCGAAGTTCGTCCGCCGGACTCGGAATGGGGCGAAACTTTGCGTGCCCCCTCCGTGTGCCAAAAATAGGCCGCGGGCAAGGCCGCGCCCAAAAACGAGCGCCCGAAGCCCGGGGCCCCATGTTCGTCCAGCGGAAAAATGCCCAAACAACGATGGGCTATAGCCTTGGGGCGTGGGGCTGGCGAAGTTCGTCCGCCGCACTCGGAATGGGATGAAACTTTGCGTACCCCGTCCGTGTGCACCAAGTAGGCTGCGGGCAAAGCCACGCCCAAAAACGAGCGCCCGAAGTCCGGCACCCCAAGTTCGTCCAGCGGAAAAATGCCCAAAAAACGATGGGCTATGGCCTTGGGGCGTGGGGCTGGCGAAGTTCGTCCGCCGGACTCGGAATGGGGCGAAACTTTGCCTGCCCCCTCCGTGTCCCAAAAATAGGCCATGGGCAAAGCAGCGCCCAAAAACGAGCGCCCGAAGTCCGGGGCCCCAAGTTCGTCCAGCGAAAAAATGCCCAAAAAACGATGGGCTATGGCCTTGGGGCGTGGGGCTGGCGAAGTTCGTCCGCCGGACTCGGAATGGGGCGAAACTTTGCCTGCCCCCTCCGTGTCCCAAAAATAGGCCGTGGGCAAAGCAGCGCCCAAAAACGAGCGCCCGAAGTCCGGGGCCCCAAGTTCGTCCAGCGGAAAAATGCCCAAAAAACGGGTGGGCTATAGCCTTGGGGCGTGGGGATGGCGAAGTTTGTCCGCCGGACTCAGAATGGGGCGAAACTTTGCGTGCCCCCTCCGTGTGCCAAAAATAGGCCGCGGGCAAAGCCGCGCCCAAAAACGAGCGCCCGAAGTCCGGGACCCCAAGTTCGTCCAGCGGAAAAATGCCCAAAAAACGGGTGGGCTATAGCCTTCGGGCGTGGGGCTGGCGAAGTTCGTCCGCCGGACTCGGAATGGGGCGAAACTTTGCGTGCCCCCTCCGTGTGCCAAAAATAGGCCGCGGACAAAGCCGCGCCCAAAAACGAGCGCCCGAAGTCCGGGGCCCCAAGTTCGTCCAGCGGAAAAATGCCCAAAAAACGATGGGCTATAGCCTTGGGGCGTGGGGCTGGCGAAGTTCGTCCGCCGGACTCGGAATGGGGCGAAACTTTGCGTGCCCCCTCTGTGTGCTAAAAATAGGCCGCGGGGAAAGCCGCGCCCAAAAACGAGCGCTCGAAGTCCGGGGCCCCAAGTTCGTCCAGCGGAAAAATGCCCAAAAAACGGGTGGGCTATAGCTTTGGGGCGTGGGGCCGGCGAAGTTCGTCCGCCGGACTCGGAATGGGGTGAAACTTTGCGTGCCCCCTCCGTGTGCCAAAAATAGGCCGCGGGCAAACCCCCGCCCAAAAACGAGCGCCCGAAGTCTGGGGCCCCAAGTTCGTCCAGCGGAAAAATGCCCAAAAAACGATGGGCTATAGCCTTGGGGCGTGGGGCTGGCGAAGTTCGTCCGCCGGACTCGGAATGGGGCGAAACTTTACGTGCCCCCTCCGTGTGCCAAAAATAGTCCACGGGGAAAGCCGCGCCCAAAAACGAGCGCTCGAAGTCCAGGGCCCCAAGTTCGTCCAGCGGAAAAATGCCCAAAAAACGGGTGGGCTATAGCCTTGGGGCGTGGGGCCGGCGAAGTTCATCCGCCGGACTCGGAATGGGGCGAAACTTTGCGTGCCCCCTCCGTGTGCCAAAAATAGGCCGCGGGCAAACCCCCGCCCAAAAACGAGCGCCCGAAGTCCGGGGCCCCAAGTTCGTCCAGCGGAAAAATGCCCAAAAAACGATGGGCTATTGCCTTGGGGCGTCGGGCTGGCGAAGTTCGTCCGCTGGACTCGGAATGGGGCGAAACTTTGCGTGCCCCCTCCGTGTGCCAAAAATAGGCCGCGGGCAAAGCCGCGCCCAAAAACGAGCGCCCGAATTCCGGGGCCCCAAGTTCGTCCAGCGGAAAAATGCCCAAAAAACGATGGGCTATAGCCTTGGGGCGTGGGGCGGGCGAAGTTCGTCCGCCGCAATAGGAATGGGATGAAACTTTGCGTACCCCCTCCGTGTGCGCAAAATAGGCCGCGGGTAAAGCCGCGCCCAAAAACGAGTGCCCGAAGTCCGGGGCCCCAAGTTCGTCCAGTGGAAAAATGCCCAAAAAACGGGTGGGCTATAGCCTTGGGGTGTGGGGCTGGCGAAGTTCGTCCGCCGGACTCGGAATGGGGCGAAACTTTGCGTACCCCTCCGTGTGCCAAAAATAGGCCGCGGGCAAAGCCCCGCCCAAAAACGAGCGCTCGAAGTCCGGGGCCCCAAGTTCGTCCAGCGGAAAAATGCCCAAAAAAAGGGTGGGCTATAGCCTTGGGGCGTGGGGCCGGCGAAGTTCGTCCGCCGGACTCGGAATGGGGCGAAACTTTGCGTGCTCCCTCCGTGTGCCAAAAATAGGCCGCGGGAAAAGCCGCGCCCAAAAACGAGCGCCCGAACTCCGGGGCCCCAAGTTCGTCAAGCGGAAAAATGCCCAAAAAACGATGGGCTATAGCCTTGGGGCGTGGGGCTGGCGAAGTTCGTCCACCGGACTCGGAATGGGGCGAAACTTTGCGTGCCCCCTCGGTGTGGCAAAAATAGGCCGCGGGGAAAGCCGCGCCCAAAAACGAGTGCCCGAAGTCCGGGGCCCCAAGTTCGTCCAGCGGAAAAATGCCCAAAAAACGGGTGGGCTATAGCCTTGGGGCGTGGGGCTGGCGAAGTTCATCCGCCGGACTCGGAATGGGGCGAAACTTTGCGTGCCCCCTCCGTGTGCAAAAAATAGGCCGCGGGCAAAGCCGCGCCCAAAAACGAGTGCCCGAAGTCCGGGGCCCCAAGTTCGTCCAGCGGAAAAATGCCCAAAAAACGATGGGCTATAGCCTTGGGGCGTGGGGCTGGCGAAGTTCGTCCGCCGGACTCGGAATGGGGCGAAACTTTGTGTGCCCCCTCCGTGTGCCAAAAATAGGCCGCGGTCAAAGCCACGCTCAAAAACGAGTGCCCGAAGTCCGGGGCCCCAAGTTCGTCCTGCGGAAAAATGCCCAAAAAATGGGTGGGCTATAGCCTTGGGGCGTGGGGCTGGTGAAGTTCGTCCGCCGGACTCGGAATGGGGCGAAACTTTGCATGCCCCCGCCGTGTCCCAAAAATATGCCGCGGGCAAAGCCGCGCCCAAAAATGAGCGCCCAAAGTCCGGGGCCCAAGTTCGTCCAGCGGAAAAATGCCCAAAAAACGGGTGGGCTATAGCCTTGGGGCGTGGGGCTGGCGAAGTTCGTCCGCCGGACTCGGAATGGGGCGAAACTTTGCCTGCCCCCTCCGTGTCCCAAAAATAGGCCGCGGGCAAAGCCGCGCCCAAAAACGAGCGCCTGAAGTCCGGGGCCCCAAGTTCGTCCAGCGGAAAAATGCCCAAAAAACGGGTGGGCTATAGCCTTGGGGCGTTGGGCCGGCGAAGTTCGTCCGCCGGACTCGGAATGGGGCGAAACTTTGCGTGCCCCCTCCGTGTGCCAAAAATAGGCCGCGGGCAAAGCCGCGCCCAAAAACAAGCGCCCGAAGTCCGGGGCCCCAAGTTCGTCCAGCGGAAAAATGCCCAAAAAACGATGGGCTATAGCCTTGGGGCGTGGGGCTGGCGAAGTTCGTCCGCCGGACTCGGAATGGGGCGAAACTTTGCGTGCCCCCTCTGTGTGCCAAAAATAGGCCGCGGGGAAAGCCGCGCCCAAAAACGAGCGCTCGAAGTCCGGGGCCCCAAGTTCGTCCTGCGGAAAAATGCCCAAAAAACGGGTGGGCTATAGCTTTGGGGCGTGGGGCCGGCGAAGTTCGTCCGCCGGACTCGGAATGGGGTGAAACTTTGCGTGCCCCCTCCGTGTGGCAAAAATAGGCCGCGGGCAAAGCCGCGCCCAAAAACGAGCGCCCGAAGTCCGGGGCCCCAAGTTCGTCCAGCGGAAAAATGCCCAAAAAACGATGGGCTATAGCCTTGGGGCGTGGGGCTGGCGAAGTTCGTCCGCCGGACTCGGAATGGGGCGAAACTTTGCGTGCCCCTCCGTGTGCCAAAAATAGGCCGCGGTCAAAGCCACGCTCAAAACTGAGCCCCCGAAGTTCGGGGCCCCAAGTTCGTCCAGCGGAAAAATGCCCAAAAAATGGGTGGGCTATAGCCTTGGGGCGTGGGGCTAGTGAAGTTCGTCCGCCGGACTCGGAATGGGGCAAAACTTTGCATGCCCCCGTCGTGTCCCAAAAATATGCCGCGGGCAAAGCCGCGCCCAAAAATGAGCGCCCAAAGTCCGGGGCCCAAGTTCGTCCAGCGGAAAAATGCCCAAAAAACGGGTGGGCTATAGCCTTGGGGCGTGGGGCCGGCGAAGTTCGTCCTCCGGACTCGGAATGGGGCGAAACTTTGCGTGCCCCCTCCGTGTGCCAAAAATAGGCCGCGGGCAAAGCCGCGCCCAAAAACGAGCGCCCGAAGTCCGGGGCCCCAAGTTCGTCCAGCGGAAAAATGCCCAAAAAACGATGGGCTATAGCCTTGGGGCGTGGGGCTGGCGAAGTTCGTCCGCCGGACTCGGAATGGGGCGAAACTTTGCGTGCCCCCTCTGTGTGCCAAAAATAGGCCGCGGGGAAAGCCGCGCCCAAAAACGAGCGCTCGAAGTCCGGGGCCCCAAGTTCGTCCAGCGGAAAAATGCCCAAAAAACGGGTGGGCTATAGCTTTGGGGCGTGGGGCCGGCGAAGTTCGTCCGCCGGACTCGGAATGGGGTGAAACTTTGCGTGCCCCCTCCGTGAGCCAAAAATAGGCCGCGGGTAAACCCCCGCCCAAAAACGAGCGCCCGAAGTCTGGGGCCCCAAGTTCGTCCAGCGGAAAAATGCCCAAAAAACGATGGGCTATAGCCTTGGGCCGTGGGGCTGGCGAAGTTCGTCCGCCGGACTCGGAATGGGGCGAAACTTTGCGTGCCCTCTCCGTGTGCCAAAAATAGGCCGCGGGGAAAGCCGCGCCCAAAAACGAGCGCTCGAAGTCCGGGGCCCCAAGTTCGTCCAGCGGAAAAATGCCCAAAAAACGGGTGGGCTATAGCCTTGGGGCGTGGGGCCGGCGAAGTTCGTCCGCCGGACTCGGAATGGGGCGAAACATTGCGTGCCCCCTCCGTGTGCCAAAAATAGGCCGCGGGCAAAGCCGCGCCCAAAAACGAGCGCCCGAAGTCCGGGGCCCCAAGTTCGTCAAGCGGAAAAATGCCCAAAAAACGATGGGCTATAGCCATGGGGCGTGGGCTGGCGAAGTTCGTCCACCGGACTCGGAATGGGGCGAAACTTTGCGTGCCCCCTCCGTGTGGCAAAAATAGGCCGCGGGGAAAGCCGCACTCAAAAACGAGTGCCCGAAGTCCGGGGCCCCAAGTTCGTCCAGCGGAAAAATGCCCAAAAAACGGGTGGGCTATAGCCTTGGGGCGTGGGGCTGGCGAAGTTCATCCGCCGGACTGGGAATGGGGCGAAACTTTGCGTGCCCCCTCCGTGTGCCAAAAATAGACCGTGGGCAAAGCCGCGCCCAAAAACGAGCGCCCGAAGTCCGGGGCCCCAAGTTCGTCCAGCGGAAAAATGCCCAAAAAACGATGGGCTATAGCCTTGGGGCGTGGGGCTGGCGAAGTTCGTCCGCCGGACTCGGAATGGGGCGAAACTTTGCGTGCCCCCTCCGTGTGCCAAAAATAGGCCGCGGTCAAAGCCACGCTCAAAAACGAGCGCCCGAAGTCCGGGGCCCCAAGTTCGTCCAGCGGAAAAATGCCCAAAAAATGGGTGGGCTATAGCCTTGGGGCGTGGGGCTGGTGAAGTTCGTCCGCCGGACTCGGAATGGGGCGAAACTTTGCATGCCCCCGCCGTGTCCCAAAAATATGCCGCGGGCAAAGCCGCGCCCAAAAATGAGCGCCCAAAGTCCGGGGCCCAAGTTCGTCCAGCGGAAAAATGCCCAAAAAACGGGTGGGCTATAGCCTTGGGGCGTGGGGCTGGCGAAGTTCGTCCGCTGGACTCGGAATGGGGCGAAACTTTGCCTGCCCTCTCCGTGTCCCAAAAATAGGCCGCGGGCAAAGCCGCGCCCAAAAACGAGCGCCTGAAGTCCGCGGCCCCAAGTTCGTCCTGCGGAAAAATGCCCAAAAAACGGGTGGGCTATAGCCTTAGGGCGTGGGGCTGGCGAAGTTCATCCGCCGGACTCAGAATGGGGCGAAACTTTGCGTGCCCCCTCCGTGTACCAAAAATAGGCCGCGGGCAAAGCCGCGCCCAAAAACGAGCGCCCGAAGTCCAGGGCCCAAGTTCGTCCAGCGGAAAAATGCCCAAAAAACGGGTGGGCTATAGCCTTGGGGCGTGGGGCTGGCGAAGTTCGTCCGCCGGACTCGGAATGGGGCGAAACTTTGCCTGCCCCCTCCGTGTGCCAAAAATAGGCCGCGGGCAAAGCCGCGCCCAAAAACGAGCGCCCGAAGTCCAGGGCCCCAAATTCGTCCAGCGGAAAAATGCCCAAAAAACGATGGGCTATAGCCTTGGGGCGTGGGGCTGGCGAAGTTCGTCCGCCGGACTCGGAATGGGGCGAAACTTTGCGTGCCCCCTCCGTGTACAAAAATTTGCCCGCGGCCAAAAACGAGCGCCCGAAGTCCAGGGCCCCAAGTTCGTCCAGCGGAAAAATGCCCAAAAAACGGGTGGGCTATAGCCTTGGGGTGTGGGGCCGGCGAAGTTCGTCCGCCGGACTCGGAATGGGACGAAACTTTGCGTGCCCCCTCCGTGTGCCAAAAAGAGGCCGCGGGCAAAGCCGCGCCCAAAAACGAGCGCCCGAAGTCCGGGGCCCCAAGTTCGTCGAGCGGAAAAATGCCCAAAAAACGGGTGGGCTATAGCCTTGGGGCGTGGGGCTGGCGAAGTTCGTCCGCCGGACTCGGAATGGGGCAAAACTTTGCATGCCCCCTCCGTGTGCCAAATATAGGCCGCGGGCAAAGCCGCGCCCAAAAACGAGTGCCCTAAGTCCGGGGCCCCAAGTTCGTCCAGTGGAAAAATGCCCAAAAAACGATGGGCTATAGCCTTGGGGCGTGGGGCTGGCGAAGTTCGTCCGCCGGACTCGAAATGGGGTGAAACTTTGCGTGCCCCCTCCGTGTGCCAAAAATAGGCCGCGGGCAAAGCCGCGCCCAAAAACGGGTGCCCGAAGTACGGGGTCCCAAGTTCGTCCAGCGGAAAAATTCCCAAAAAGCGGGTGGGCTATAGCCTTGGGGCGTGGGGCTGGCGAAGTTCGTCCGCCGGACTCGGAATGGGGCGAAACTTTGCGTGCCCATCCATGTGCCAAAAATAGGCCGCTGGCAAAGCCGTGCCCAAAAACGAGCGCCCGAAGTCCGGGGCCCCAAGTTCGTCCAGCGGAAAAATGCCCAAAAAACGGGTGGGCTATAGCCTTGGGGCGTGGGGCTGGCGAACTTCGTCCGCCGGACTCGGAATGGGGCGAAACTTTGCGTGCCCCCTCCGTGTGCCAAAAAAAGGCCGCATGCAAAGCCGCGCCCAAAAACGAGCACCCGAAGTCCGGGGTCCCAAGTTCGTCCAGCGGAAAAATGCCAAAAAAACGGGTGGGCTATAGCCTTGGGGAGTGGGGCCGGCGAAGTTCGTCCGCCAGACTCGGAATGGGGCGACACTTTGCGTGCCCCCTCCGTGTGCCAAAAATAGGCCGCGGGCAAAGCCGCGCCCAAAAATGAGCGCCCGAAGTCCGGGGCCCCAAGTTCGTCCAGCGGAAAAATGCCCGAAAAACGATGGGCTATAGCCTTGGGGCGTGGGGCTGGCGAAGTTCGTCCGCCGGACTCGGAATCGGACGAAACTTTGCGTGCCCCCTCCGTGTGCCAAAAATAGGCCGCGGGCAAAGCCGCGCCGAAAAACGAGCGCCCGAAGTCTGGGGTCCCAAGTTCGTCCAGCGGAAAAATGCCCAAAAAACGGGTGGGCTATAGCCTTGGGGCGTGGGGCTGGCGAAGTTCGTCCACCGGACTCGGAATGGGATGAAACTTTGCGTGCCCCCTCCGTGTGCCAAAAATAGGCCGCGGGCAAAGCCGCTCCCAAAAACGAGCGCCCGAAGTCCGGGGCCCCAAGTTCGTCCAGCGGAAAAATGCCCAAAAAACGATGGGCTATAGCCTTGGGGCGTGGGGCTGGCGAAGTTTGTCCGCCGGACTCGGAATGGGGCGAATCTTTGCGTGCCCCCTCCGTGTGCCAAAAATAGGCCGCGGGCAAAGGCGCGCCGAAAAACGAGCGCCCGAAGTCCGGGGCCCCAAGTTCGTCCAGCGGAAAAATGCTCAAAAAACGGGTGGGCTATAGCCTTGGGGCGTGGGGCTGGCGAAGTTCGTCCGCCGGGCTCGGAATGGGGCGATACTTTTCGTGCCCTCTCCGTGTGCCAAAAATAGGCCGCGGGCAAAGCCGCGCCCAAAAACGAGCGCCCGAAGTCCGGGGCCCCAAGTTCGTCCAGCGGAAAAATGCCCAAAAAACAGTGGGCTATAGCCTTGGGCCGTGGGGCTGGCGAAGTTCGTCCGCCGGACTCGAAATGGGGCGAACTTTGCATGCGCCCTCCGTGTGCCAAAAATAGGCCGCGGGCAAAGCCGCGCCCAAAAACGAGCACCCGAAGTCCGGGGCCCCAAGTTCGTCCAGCGGAAAAATGAACAAAAAACGGGTGGGCTATAGCCTTGGGGCGTGGGGCCAGCGAAGTTCGTCCGCCGGACTCGGAATGGGGCAAAACTTTGCGTGCCCCCTCCGTGTACTAAAAATAGGCCGCGGGCAAAGCCGCGCTCAAAAACAAGCTCCCGAAGCCTGGGACCCCAAGTTCGTCCAGTGGAAAAATGCCCGAAAAACGATGGGCTTTAGCCTTGGGGCGTGGGGCTAGCGAAGTTCGTCCGCCGGACTCGGAATGGGGCGAAACTTTGCGTGCCCCCTCCGTGTGCCAAAAATAGGCCGCGGGCAATGCCGCGCCCAAAAACGAGCGCCCGAAGTCCGGGTCCCCAAGTTCGTCCAGCGGAAAAATGCCCAAAAAATGGGTGGGCTATAGCCTTGGGGCGTGGGGCTGGCGAAGTTCGTCCGCCGGACTCGGAATGGGGCGAAACTTTGCATGCCCCCTCCGTGTGCCAAATATAGGCCGCGGGCAAAGCCGCGCCCAAAAACGAGCGCCCGAAGTCCGGGGCCCCAAGTTCGTCCAGCGGAAAAATGCCCAAAAAACGGGTAGGCTATAGCCTTGGGGCGTGGGGCTGGCGAAGTTCGTCCACCGGACTCGGAATGGGGCGAAACTTTGCGTGCCCCCTCCGTGTACCAAAAATAGGCCGCGGGCAAAGCCGCGCCCAAAAACGAGCGCCCCAAGTCCGGGGCCCCAAGTTCGTCCAGCGGAAAAATGCCCAAAAAACGGGCGGGCTATAGCCTTGGGGCGTGGGGCTGGCGAAGTTCGTCCGCCGGACTCGGAATGGGGCGAAACTTTGCGTGCCCCCTCCGTGTGCCAAAAATAAGCCGCGGGCAAAGCCGCACCCAAAAACGAGCGCCCGAAGTCCGGGGCCCCAAGTTCATCCAGCGGAAAAATGCCAAAAAAACGATGGGCTATAGCCTTGGGGCACGGGGCCGGCGAAGTTCGTCCGCCGGACTCGGAATGGGGCGAAACTTTGCGTGCCCCCTTCATATGCCAAAAATAGGCCGCGGGTAGAGCCGCTCCCAAAAACGAGCGCCCGAAGTCCGGGGCCCCAAGTTCGCCCAGCGGAAAAATGCCCAAAAAACGGGTGGGCTATAGCCTTGGGGCGTGGGGCTGGCGAAGTTCGTCCGCCGGACTCGGAATGGGGCGAAACTTTGCGTGCCCCCTCTGTGTGCCAAAAATAGGCCGCGGGCAAAGCCGCGTCCAAAAATGAGCGCCCGAAGTCCGGGGCCCCAAGTTCGTCCAGCGGAAAAATGCCCAAAAAATGAAGGGCTATAGCCTTGGGGCGTGGGGCTGGCGAAGTTCGTCCGCCGGACACGTAATGGGGCGAAACTTAGCGTGCCCCATCCGTGTGCCAAAAATAGGCCACGGGCAAAGCCGTGCCGAAAAACGAGCGCCCGAAGTCCGGGGCCCCAAGTTCGTCCAGCGGAAAAATGCTCAAAAAACGGGTGGGCTATAGCCTTGGGGCGTGGGGCTGGCGAAGTTCGTCCGCCGGACTCGGAATGGGGCGAAACTTTGCGTGCCCCCTCCGTGTGCCAAAAATAGGCCGCGGGCAAAGCCGCGCCCAAAAACGAGCGCCCGAAGTCCGAGGCCCCAAGTTCGTCCAGCGGAAAAATGCCCAAAAAACGGGTGGGCTATAGCCTTGGGGCATGGGGCCGGCGAAGTTCGTCCGCCGGACTCGGAATGGGGCGAAACTTTGCGTGCCCCCTCCGTGTGCCAAAAATAGGCCGTGGGCAAAGCCGCACCCAAAAACGAGAGCCCGAAGTCCGGGGCCCCAAGTTCGTCCAGCGGAAAAATGCCCGAAAAACGATGGGCTATAGCCTTGGGGCGTGGGGCTGGCGAAGTTCGTCCGCCGGACTCGGAATGGGACGAAACTTTGCGTGCCCCCTCCGTGTGCCAAAAATAGGCCGTGGGCAAAGCCGCACCCAAAAACGAGAGCCCGAAGTCCGGGGCCCCAAGTTCGTCCAGCGGAAAAATGCCCGAAAAACGATGGGCTATAGCCTTGGGGCGTGGGGCTGGCGAAGTTCGTCCGCCGGACTCGGAATGGGACGAAACTTTGCGTGCCCCCTCCGTGTGCCAAAAATAGGCCACGGGCAAAGCCGCGCCCAAAAACGAGCACCCGAAGTCCGGGGTCCCAAGTTCGTCCAGCGGAAAAATGCCCAAAAAACGGATGGGCTATAGCCTTGGGGCGTGGGGCTGGCGAAGTTCGTCCGCCGGACTCGGAATGGGACGAAACTTTGCGTGCCCCCTCCGTGTGCCAAAAATAGGCCACGGGCAAAGCCGCGCCCAAAAACGAGCACCCGAAGTCCGGGGTCCCAAGTTCGTCCAGCGGAAAAATGCCCAAAAAACGGATGGGCTATAGCCTTGGGGCGTGGGGCTGGCGAAATTCGTCCGCCGGACTCGGAATGGGGCGAAACTTTGCGTGCCCCCTCCGTGTGTCAAAAATAGGCCGCGGACAAAGCCGCGCCCAAAAACGAGCACCCGAAGTCCGGGGCCCCAAGTTCGTCCAGCGGAAAAATGTCCAAAAAACGGGTGGGCTATAGCCTTAGGGCGTGGGGCAGGCGAAGTTCGTCCGCCGGACTCGGAATGGGGCGAAACTTTGCGTGCCACCTCCGTGTTCCAAAAATAGGCCGCGGGAGAAGCCGCGCCCAAAAACGACCGCCCGAAGTCCGGGTCCCCAAGTTCGTCCAGCGGAAAAATGCCCAAAAAATGGGTGGGCTATAGCCTTAGGGCGTGGGGCCGGCGAAGTTCGTCCGCCGGACTCGGAATGGTGAGAAACTTTACGTGCCCCCTCCGTGTGCCAAAAATAGGCCGCGGGCAAAGCCGTGCCCAAAAACGAGCACCCGAAGTCCGGGGCCCCAAGTTCGACCAGCGGAAAAATGCCCAAAAAACGGGTGGGCTATAGCCTTGGGGCGTGGGGCTGGCGAAGTTCGTCCGCCGGACTCGGAATGGGGCGAAACTTTGCGTGCCCCCTCTGTGTACCAAAAATAGGCCGCGGGCAAAGCCGCGCCCAAAAACGAGCGCCCGAAGTCCGGGGCCCCAAGTTCGTCCAGCGGAAAAATGCCCAAAAAACGGGTGGGCTATAGCCTTGGGGAGTGGGGCTGGCGAAGTTCGTCCTCCGGACTCGGAATGGGGCGAAACTTTGCGTGCCCCCTCCGTGTACCAAAAATAGGCCGCGGGCAAAGCCGCGCCCAAAAACGAGCGCCCGAAGTCCGGGGCCCCAAGTTCGTCCAGCGGAAAAATGCCCAAAAAACGGGTGGGCTATAGCCTTGGGGCGCGGGGCTGGCGAAGTTCGTCCGCCGGACTCGGAATGGGGTGAAACTTTGCGTGCCCCCTTCATATGCCAAAAATAGGCCGCGGGTAGAGCCGCTCCCAAAAACGAGCGCCCGAAGTCCGGGGCCCCAAGTTCGCCCAGCGGAAAAATGCCCAAAAAACGGGTGGGCTATAGCCTTGGGGCGTGGGGCTGGCGAAGTTCGTCCGCCGGACTCGGAATGGGGCGAAACTTTGCGTGCCCCCTCTGTGTGCCAAAAATAGGCCGCGGGCAAAGCCGCGCCCAAAAATGAGCGCCTGAAGTCCGGGGCCCCAAGTTCGTCCAGCGGAAAAATACCCAAAAAATGAAGGGCTATAGCCTTGGGGCGTGGGGCTGGCGAAGTTCGTCCGCCGGACTCGTAATGGGGCGAAACTTTGCGTGCCCCATCCATGTACCAAAAATAGGCCGCGGGCAAAGCCGCGCCGAAAAACGAGCGCCCGAAGTCCGGGGCCCCTAGTTCGTCCAGCGGAAAAATGCTCAAAAAACGGATGGGCTATAGCCTTGGGGCGTGGGGCTGGCGAAGTTCGTCCGCCGGACTCGGAATGGAGCGAAACTTTGCGTGCCCCCTCCGTGTGCCAAAAATAGGCCGCGGGCAAAGCCGCGCCCAAAAACGAGCGCCCGAAGTCCGGGGCCCCAAGTTCGTCCAGCGGAAAAATGCCCAAAAAACGGGTGGGCTATAGCCTTGGGGTGTGGGGCTAGCGAAGTTCGTCCGCCGGACTCGGAATGGGACGAAACTTTGCGTGCCCCCTCCATGTGCCAAAAATAGGCCGCTGGCGAAGGCGCGCCCAAAAACGAGTGCCCGACGTCCGGGGCCCCAAGTTCGTCCAGCGGAAAAATGCCCAAAAAACGATGGGCTATAGCCTTGGGGCGTGGGGCTGGCGAAGTTCGTCCGCCCGACTCGGAATGGGGCGAAACTTTGCGTGCCCACTCCGTGTGCCAAAAATAGGCCGCGGGCAAAGCCGCGCCCAAAAACGAGCGCCCGAAGTCCGGGGCCCCAAGTTCGTCCAGCGGAAAAATGCCCAAAAAATGATGGGCTATAGCCTTGGGGCGTGCGGCTGGCGAAGTTCGTCCGCCGGACTCGGAATGGGGCGAAACTTTGCGTGCCCCCTCCGTGTGCCAAAAATAGGCCGCGGGCAAAGCCGCGCCCAAAAACGAGCGCCCGAAGTCCGGGGCCCCAAGTTCGTCCAGCGGAAAAATGCCCAAAAAACGGGTTGGCTATAGCCTTGGGGCGTGGGGCCGGCGAAGTTCGTCCGCCGGACTCGGAATGGAGCGAAACTTTGCGTGCCCCCTCCGTGTGCCAAAAATAGGCCGCGGGCAAAGCCGCATCCAAAAACGAGTGCCCGAAGTCCGGGGCCCCAAGTTCGTCCAGCGGAAAAATGCCCAAAAAACGATGGGCTATAGCCTTGGGGCGTGGGGCTGGCGAAGTTCGTCCGCCGGACTCGGAATGGGGCGAAACCTTGCGTGCCCCCTCCGTGTGCCAAAAATAGGCCGCGGGCAAAGCCGCGCCCAAAAACGAGCGCCCGATGTCCGTGGCCCCAAGTTCGTCCAGTGGAAAAATGCCCAAAAAACGGGTGGCCTATAGCCTTGGGGCGTGGGGCTGGCGAAGTTCGTCCGCCGGACTCGGAATGGGGCGAAAACTTGCGTGCCCCCTCCGTGTGCCAAAAATAGGCCGCGGGCAAAGCCGCGTCCAAAAACGAGCGCCCGAAGTCCGGGGCCCAAGTTCGTCCAGCGGAAAAATTCCCAAAAAACGATGGGCTATAGCCTTGGGGCGTGGGGCTGGCGAAGTTCGTCCGCCGGACTCGGAATGGGGCGAAACCTTGCGTGCCCCCTCCGTGTGCCAAAAATAGGCCACGGGCAAAGCCGCGCCCAAACACGAGCGCCCGATGTCCGTGGCCCCAAGTTCGTCCAGCGGAAAAATGCCCAAAAAACGGGTGGCCTATAGCCTTGGGGCGTGGGGCTGGCGAAGTTCGTCCGCCAGACTCGGAATGGGGCGAAACCTTGCGTGCCCCCTCCGTGTGCCAAAAATAGGCCACGGGCAAAGCCGCGCCCAAAAACGAGTGCCCGAAGTCCGGGGCCCAAGTTTGTCCAGCGGAAAAATTCCCAAAAAACGATGGGCTATAGCCTTGGGGCGTGGGGCTGGTGAAGTTCGTCCGCCGGACTCGGAATGGGACGAAACTTTGCGTGCCTCCTCCGTGTGCCAAAAATAGGCCGCAGTCCAAGCCGCGCCCAAAAACGAGCGCCCGATGTCCGGGGCCCCAAGTTCGTCCAGCGGAAAAATGCCCAAAAAACGGGTGGGCTATAGCCTTAGGGCGTGGGGCAGGCGAAGTTCGTCCGCCGGACTCGGAATGGGGCGAAACTTTGCGTGCCACCTCCGTGTACAAAAAATAGGCCGCGGGCGAAGCCGCGCCCAAAAACGTGCGCCCGAAGTCCGGGTCCCCAAGTTCGTCCAGCGGAAAAATGCCCAAAAAATGGGTGGGCTATAGCCCTGGGGCGTGGGGCCGGCGAAGTTCGTCCGCCGGACTCGGAATGGTGAGAAACTTTGCGTGCCCCCTCCGTGTGCCAAAAATAGGCCGCGGGCAAAGCCGTGCCCAAAAACGAGCACCCGAAGTCCGGGGCCCCAAGTTCGACCAGCGGAAAAATGCCCAAAAAACGGGTGGGCTATAGCCTTGGGGCGTGGGGCTGGCGAAGTTCGTCCGCCGGACTCGGAATGGGGCGAAACTTTGCGTGCCCCCTCTGTGTACCAAAAATAGGCCGCGGGCAAAGCCGCGCCCAAAAACGAGCGCCCGAAGTCCGGGGCCCGAAGTTCGTCCAGCGGAAAAATGCCCAAAAAACGGGTGGGCTATAGCCTTGGGGAGTGGGGCTGGCGAAGTTCGTCCTCCGGACTCGGAATGGGCGAAACTTTGCGTGCCCCCTCCGTGTACCAAAAATAGGCCGCGGGCAAAGCCGCGCCCAAAAACGAGCACCCGAAGTCCGGGGCCCCAAGTTCGTCCAGCGGAAAAATGCCCAAAAAACGGGTGGGCTATAGCCTTGGGGCGCGGGGCTGGCGAAGTTCGTCCGCCGGACTCGGAATGGGGTGAAACTTTGCGTGCCCCCTTCATATGCCAAAAATAGGCCGCGGGTAGAGCCGCTCCCAAAAACGAGCGCCCGAAGTCCGGGGCCCCAAGTTCGCCCAGCGGAAAAATGCCCAAAAAACGGGTGGGCTATAGCCTTGGGGCGTGGGGCTGGCGAAGTTCGTCCGCCGGACTCGGAATGGGGCGAAACTTTGCGTGCCCCCTCTGTGTGCCAAAAATAGGCCGCGGGCAAAGCCGCGCCCAAAAATGAGCGCCTGAAGTCCGGGGCCCCAAGTTCGTCCAGCGGAAAAATACCCAAAAAATGAAGGGCTATAGCCTTGGGGCGTGGGGCTGGCGAAGTTCGTCCGCCGGACTCGTAATGGGGCGAAACTTTGCGTGCCCCATCCATGTACCAAAAATAGGCCGCGGGCAAAGCCGCGCCGAAAAACGAGCGCCCGAAGTCCGGGGCCCCTAGTTCGTCCAGCGGAAAAATGCTCAAAAAACGGGTGGGCTATAGCCTTGGGGCGTGGGGCTGGCGAAGTTCGTCCGCCGGACTCGGAATGGAGCGAAACTTTGCGTGCCCCCTCCGTGTGCCAAAAATAGGCCGCGGGCAAAGCCGCGCCCAAAAACGAGCGCCCGAAGTCCGGGGCCCCAAGTTCGTCCAGCGGAAAAATGCCCAAAAAACGGGTGGGCTATAGCCTTGGGGTGTGGGGCTAGCGAAGTTCGTCCGCCGGACTCGGAATGGGACGAAACTTTGCGTGCCCCCTCCATGTGCCAAAAATAGGCCGCTGGCGAAGGCGCGCCCAAAAACGAGTGCCCGACGTCCGGGGCCCCAAGTTCGTCCAGCGGAAAAATGCCCAAAAAACGATGGGCTATAGCCTTGGGGCGTGGGGCTGGCGAAGTTCGTCCGCCCGACTCGGAATGGGGCGAAACTTTGCGTGCCCACTCCGTGTGCCAAAAATAGGCCGCGGGCAAAGCCGCGCCCAAAAACGAGCGCCCGAAGTCCGGGGCCCCAAGTTCGTCCAGCGGAAAAATGCCCAAAAAATGATGGGCTATAGCCTTGGGGCGTGCGGCTGGCGAAGTTCGTCCGCCGGACTCGGAATGGGGCGAAACTTTGCGTGCCCCCTCCGTGTGCCAAAAATAGGCCGCGGGCAAAGCCGCGCCCAAAAACGAGCGCCCGAAGTCCGGGGCCCCAAGTTCGTCCAGCGGAAAAATGCCCAAAAAACGGGTTGGCTATAGCCTTGGGGCGTGGGGCCGGCGAAGTTCGTCCGCCGGACTCGGAATGGAGCGAAACTTTGCGTGCCCCCTCCGTGTGCCAAAAATAGGCCGCGGGCAAAGCCGCATCCAAAAACGAGTGCCCGAAGTCCGGGGCCCCAAGTTCGTCCAGCGGAAAAATGCCCAAAAAACGATGGGCTATAGCCTTGGGGCGTGGGGCTGGCGAAGTTCGTCCGCCGGACTCGGAATGGGGCGAAACCTTGCGTGCCCCCTCCGTGTGCCAAAAATAGGCCGCGGGCAAAGCCGCGCCCAAAAACGAGCGCCCGATGTCCGTGGCCCCAAGTTCGTCCAGTGGAAAAATGCCCAAAAAACGGGTGGCCTATAGCCTTGGGGCGTGGGGCTGGCGAAGTTCGTCCGCCGGACTCGGAATGGGGCGAAAACTTGCGTGCCCCCTCCGTGTGCCAAAAATAGGCCGCGGGCAAAGCCGCGTCCAAAAACGAGCGCCCGAAGTCCGGGGCCCAAGTTCGTCCAGCGGAAAAATTCCCAAAAAACGATGGGCTATAGCCTTGGGGCGTGGGGCTGGCGAAGTTCGTCCGCCGGACTCGGAATGGGGCGAAACCTTGCGTGCCCCCTCCGTGTGCCAAAAATAGGCCACGGGCAAAGCCGCGCCCAAACACGAGCGCCCGATGTCCGTGGCCCCAAGTTCGTCCAGCGGAAAAATGCCCAAAAAACGGGTGGCCTATAGCCTTGGGGCGTGGGGCTGGCGAAGTTCGTCCGCCAGACTCGGAATGGGGCGAAACCTTGCGTGCCCCCTCCGTGTGCCAAAAATAGGCCACGGGCAAAGTCGCGCCCAAAAACGAGTGCCCGAAGTCCGGGGCCCAAGTTTGTCCAGCGGAAAAATTCCCAAAAAACGATGGGCTATAGCCTTGGGGCGTGGGGCTGGTGAAGTTCGTCCGCCGGACTCGGAATGGGACGAAACTTTGCGTGCCTCCTCCGTGTGCCAAAAATAGGCCGCAGTCCAAGCCGCGCCCAAAAACGAGCGCCCGATGTCCGGGGCCCCAAGTTCGTCCAGCGGAAAAATGCCCAAAAAACGGGTGGGCTATAGCCTTAGGGCGTGGGGCAGGCGAAGTTCGTCCGCCGGACTCGGAATGGGGCGAAACTTTGCGTGCCACCTCCGTGTACAAAAAATAGGCCGCGGGCGAAGCCGCGCCCAAAAACGTGCGCCCGAAGTCCGGGTCCCCAAGTTCGTCCAGCGGAAAAATGCCCAAAAAATGGGTGGGCTATAGCCCTGGGGCGTGGGGCCGGCGAAGTTCGTCCGCCGGACTCGGAATGGTGAGAAACTTTGCGTGCCCCCTCCGTGTGCCAAAAATAGGCCGCGGGCAAAGCCGCGCCCAAAAACGAGCACCCGAAGTCCGGGGCCCCAAGTTCGTCCAGCGGAAAAATGCCCAAAAAACGGGTGGGCTATAGCCTTGGGGCGTGGGGCTGGCGAAGTTCATCCGCCGGACTCGGAATGGGGCGAAACTTTGCGTGCCCCCTCCGTGTACCAAAAATAGGCCGCGGGCACAGCCGCGCCCAAAAACGAGCGCCCGAAGTCCGGGGCCCCAAGTTCGTCCAGCGGAAAAATGCCCAAAAAACGGGCGGGCTATAGCCTTGGGGCGTGGGGCTGGCGAAGTTCGTCCGCCGGACTCGGAATGGGGCGAAACTTTGCGTGCCCCCTCCGTGTGCCAAAAATAAGCCACGGGCAAAGCCGCGCCCAAAAACGAGTGCCCGAAGTCCGGGGCCCCAAGTTCGTCCAGCGGAAAAATGCCCAAAAAACGATGGGCTATAGTCTTGGGGCGCGGGGCTGGCGAAGTTCGTCCGCCGGACTCGGAATGGGGCGAAACTTTGCGTGCCCCCTTCATATGCCAAAAATAGGCCGCGGGTAGAGCCGCTCCCAAAAACGAGCGCCCGAAGTCCGGGGCCCCAAGTTCGTCCAGCGGAAAAATGCCCAAAAAACGGGTGGGCTATAGCCTTGGGGCGTGGGGCTGGCGAAGTTCGTCCGCCGGACTCGGAATGGGGCGAAACTTTGCGTGCCCCCTCTGTGTGCCAAAAATAGGCCGTGGGCAAAGCCGTGCCCAAAAATGAGTGCCCGAAGTCCGGGGCCCCAAGTTCGTCCAGCGGAAAAATGCCCAAAAAACGAAGGGCTATAGCCTTGGGGCGTGGGGCTGGCGAAGTTCGTCTGCCGGACTCATAATGGGGCGAAACTTTGCGTGCCCCATCCGTGTGCCAAAAATAGGCCGCGGGCAAAGCCGCGCCGAAAAACGAGCGCCCGAAGTCCGGGGCCCCAAGTTCGTCCAGCGGAAAAATGCTCAAAAAACGGGTGGGCTATAGCCTTGGGGCGTGGGGCTGGCGAAGTTCGTCCGCCGGACTCGGAATGGGGCGAAACCTTGCGTGCCCCTTCCGTGTGCCAAAAATAGGCCACGGAGAAAGCCGCGCCCAAAAACGAGCGTCCGAAGTCCGGGGCCCCAAGTTCGTCCAGCGGAAAAATGCCCAAAAAACGATGGGCTATAGCCTTGGGGTGTGGGGCTGGCGAAGTTCGTCCGCCGGACTCGGAATGGGACGAAACGTTGCGTGCCCCCTCCGTGTGCCAAAAATAGGCCACAGAGAAAGCCGCGTCCAAAAACGAGCGTCCGAAGTCCGGGGTCCCAAGTTCGTCCAGCGGAAAAATTCCCAAAAAACGGGTGGGCTATAGCCTTGGGGCGTGGGGCCGGCGAAGTTCGTACGCCGGACTCGGAATGGGGCGAAACTTTGCGTGCCCCATCCGTGTGCCAAAAATAGGCCGCGGCCAAAAACGCCCAAAAACGAGCGCCCGATGTCCGGGGCCCCAAGTTCGTCCAGCGGAAAAATGCCCAAAAAACAGGTGGGCTATAGCCTTAGGGCGTGGGGCAGGCGAAGTTCGTCCGCCGGACTCGGAATGGGGCGAAACTTTGCGTGCCACCTCCATGTGCCAAAAATAGGCCGCGGGCGAAGCCGCGCCCAAAAACGTGCGCCCGAAGTCCGGGTCCCCAAGTTCGTCCAGCGGAAAAATGCCCAAAAAATGGGTGGGCTATAGCCCTGGGGCGTGGGGCCGGCGAAGTTCGTCCGCCGGACTCGGAATGGTGAGAAACTTTGCGTGCCCCCTCCGTGTGCCAAAAATAGGCCGCGGGCAAAGCCGCGCCGAAAAACGAGCACCCGAAGTCCGGGGCCCCAAGTTCGTCCAGCGGAAAAATGCCCAAAAAACGGGTGGGCTATAGCCTTGGGGCGTGGGGCTGGCGAAGTTCGTCTGCCGGACTCGGAATGGGGCGAAACTTTGCGTGCCCCCTCCGTGTACCAAAAATAGGCCGCGGGCACAGCCGCGCCCAAAAACGAGCGCCCGAAATCCGGGGCCCCAAGTTCGTCCAGCGGAAAAATGCCCAAAAAACGGGCGGGCTATAGCCTTGGGGCGTGGGGCTGGCGAAGTTCGTCCGCCGGACTCGGAATGGGGCGAAACTTTGTATGCCCCCTCCGTGTGCCAAAAATGAGCCGCGGGCAAAGCCGCGCCCAAAAACGAGCGCCCGAAGTCCGGGGCCCCAAGTTCGTCCAGCGGAAAAATGCCCAAAAAAACGATGGGCTATAGTCTTGGGGCGCGGGGCTGGCGAAGTTCGTCCGCCGGACTCGGAATGGGGCGAAACTTTGCGTGCCCCCTCCGTGTGCCAAAAATAGGCCGCGGGCAAAGCCGCGCCCAAAAACGAGTGCCCGAAGTCCGGGGCCCAAGTTCGTCCAGCGGAAAAATGCCCAAAAAACGGGTGGGCTATAGCCTTAGGGCGTGGGGCTGGCGAAGTTCGTCCGCCGGACTCGGAATGGGGCGAAACTATGCGTGCCCCCTCCGTGTGCCAAAAATAGGCCGCGGGCAAAGCCGCGCCCAAAAACGGGCGCCCGAAGTCCGGGGGCCCCAAGTTCTTACTGCGGAAAAATGCCCAAAAAACGGGTGGGCTATAGGCTTAGGGCGTGGGGCTGGCGAAGTTCGTCCGCCGGACTCGGAATGGGGCAAAACTTTGCGTGCCCCCTCCGTGTGCCAAAAATAGGCCGTGGGCAAAGCCGCGCCCAAAAACGAGCGCCCGAAGTCCGGGGCCCCAAGTTCGTCCAGCGGAAAAATGCCCAAAAAACGGGTGGGCTATAGCCTTGGGGCGTGGGGCTGGCGAAGTTCGTCCGCCGGACTCGGAATGGGGCGAAACTTTGCATGCCCCCTACGTGTGCCAAAAATAGGCCGCGGGCAAAGCCACGCCCAAAAACAAGCGCCCGAAGCCCGGGACCACAAGTTCGTCCAGCGGAAAAATGGCCAAAAAACGGGTGGGCTATAGCCTTGGGGCGTGGGGCTGGCGAAGTTCGTCCGCCAAACTCGGAATGGGGCAAAACTTTGCGTGCCCCCTCCGTGTGCCAAAAATAGGCCGCGGACAAAGCTGCGCCCAAAAACGAGCGCCCGAAGTCCGGGGCCCCAAGTTCGTCCAGCGGAAAAATGCCCAAAAAACGATGGGCTATAGCCTTGGGGCGTGGGGCTGGCGAAGTTTTTCCGCCGGACTCGGAATGGGGCGAAACTTTGCGTGCCCCCTCCGTGTCCCAAAAATAGGCCGCGGGCAAAGCCGCGCCCAAAAACGAGCGCCCAAAGTCCGGGGCCCCAAGTTCGTCCTGCGGAAAAATGCCCAAAAATCGGGTGGGCTATAGCCTTAGGGCGTGGGGCTGGCGAAGTTCGTCCGCCGGACTGGGAATGGGGCGAAACTTTGCGTGCCCCCTCCGTGTGCCAAAAATAGGCCGCGGGCAAAGCCGCGCCCAAAAACGAGCGCCCGAAGTCCAGGGCCCCAAGTTCGTCCAGCGGAAAAATGCCCAAAAAACGATGGGCTATAGCCTTGGGCGTGGGGCTGGCGAAGTTCGTCCGCCGGACTCGGAATGGGGCGAAACTTTGCGTGCCCCCTCCGTGTGCCAAAAATACGCCGCGGGCAAAGCCGTGCCCAAAAACGAGTGCCCGAAGTCCGGGGCCCCAAGTCCGTCTAGCGGAAAAATGCCCAAAAAACGGGTGGGCTATAGCCTTGGGGCGTGGTGCTGGCGAAGTTCGTCCGCCGGACTCGGAATGGGGCGAAACTTTGCATGCCCCCCTCCGTGTCCCAAAAATAGGCCGCGGGCAAAGCCGCGCCCAAAAACGAGCGCCCGAAGTCCGGGGCCCCAAGTTCGTCCAGCGGAAAATGGCCCAAAAAACGGGTGGGCTATAGCCTTGGGGCGTGGTGCTGGCGAAGTTCGTCCGCCGGACTCGGAATGGGGCGAAACTTTGCTTGGCCCCTCCGTGTGCCAAAAATAGGCCGCGGGCAAAGCCGCGCCCAAAAACGAGCGCCCGAAGTCCGGGGCCCAAATTCGTCCAGCGGAAAAATGCCCAAAAAACGATGGGCTATAGCCTTGGGGCGTGGGGCTGGCGAAGTTCGTCCGCCGGACTCGGAATGGGACGAAACTTTGCGTGCCCCCTCCGTGTGCAAAAAATAGGCCGCGGGCAAAGCCGCGCCCAAAAACGAGAACCCGAAGTCCGGGGCCCCAAGTTCGTCCAGCGGAAAAATGCCCAAAAAACGGGTGGGCTATAGCCTTGGGGCGTGGGGCTGGCGAAGTTCGTCCGCCGGACTCGGAATGGGGCGAAACTTTGCATGCCCCCTCCGTGTGCCAAATATAGGCTGCAGGAAAAGCTGCACCGAAAAACGAGCGCCCGAAGTCTGGGGCCCCAAGTTCGTCCAGCGGAAAAATGCCCAAAAAACGGGTGGGCTATAGCCTTGGGGTGTGGGGCTGGCGAAGTTCGTCCGCCGGACTCGGAATGGGACGAAACTTTGCGTACCCCCTCCGTGTGCCAAAAAAGAGGCCGCGGGCAAAGCCGCGCCCAAAAACGAGCGCCCGAAGTCCGGGGCCCCAAGTTCGTCTAGCGGAAAAATGCCCAAAAAAACGGGTGGGCTATAGCCTTGGGGCGTGGGGCTGGCGAAGTTCGTCCGCCGGACTCGGAATGGGGCGAAACTTTGCATGCCCCCTCCGTGTGCCAAATATAGGCCGCGGGCAAAGCCGCGCCCAAAAACGAGCGCCCGAAGTCCGGGGCCCCAAGTTCGTCCAGCGGAAAAATGCCCGAAAAACGATGGGCTATAGCCTTGGGGCGTGGGGCTGGCGAAGTTCATCCGCCGGACTCGGAATTTGGCGAAACTTTGTGTGCCCTCTCCGTGTGCCAAAAATAGGCCGCGGGCAAAGCCGCGCCCAAAAACGAGAACCCGAAGTCCGGGGCCCCAAGTTCGTCCAGCGGAAAAATGCCCAAAAAAAACGGGTGGGCTATAGCCTTGGGGCGTGGGGCTGGCGAAGTTCGTCCACCGGACTCGGAATGGGACGAAACTTTGCGTGCCCCCTCCATGTGCCAAAAATAGGCCCGGGTAAAGCCGCGCCCAAAAACGAGCGCCCGATGTCCGGGGCCCCAAGTTCGTCCAGCGGAAAAATGCCGAAAAAACGGGTGGGCTATAGCCTTGGGGCGTGGGGCTGGCGAAGTTCATCCGCCGGACTCGGAATGGGGCGAAACGTTGCGTGCCCATCCATGTGCCAAAAATAAGCCACTGGCAAAGCCGCGCCCAAAAACGAGCGCCCGAAGTCCGGGCCCCCAAGTTCGTCCAGCGGAAAAATGCCCAAAAAACGGGTGGGCTATAGCCTTGGGGCGTGGGGCTGGCGAAGTTCGTCCGCCGGACTCGGAATGGGGCGAAACTTTGCGTGCCCCCCCCGTGTGCCAAAAAAAGGCCGCATACAAAGCCGCGCCCAAAAACGAGCGCCCGAAGTCCGGGGTCCCAAGTTCGTCCAGCGGAAAAATGCCCAAAAAACGGGTGGGCTATAGCCTTGGGGCATGGGGCCGGCGAAGTTCGTCCGCCGGACTCGGAATGGGGCGAAACTTTGCGTGCCCCCTCCGTGTGCCAAAAATAGGCCGCGGACAAAGCCGCGCCCAAAAACGAGCGCCCGAAGTCCGGGGCCCCAAGTTCGTCCAGCGGAAAAATGCCCGAAAAACGATGGGCTATAGCCTTGGGGCGTGGGGCTGGCGAAGTTCGTCCGCCGGACTCGGAATCGGGCGAAACTTTGCGTGCCCCCTTCGTGTGCCAAAAATAGGCCGCGGGCAAAGCCGCGCCCAAAAAACGAGCGCCCGAAGTCCGGGGTCCCAAGTTCGTCCAGCGGAAAAATGCCCAAAAAACGGGTGGGCTATAGCCTTGGGGCGTGGGGCTGGCGAAGTTCGTCCGCCGGACTCGGAATGGGACGAAACTTTGCGTGCCCCCTCCATGTGCCAAAAATAGGCCGCGGGCAAAGCCGCGCCCAAAAAACGAGCGCCCGAAGTCTGGGGCCCCAAGTTCGTCCAGCGGAAAAATGCCCAAAAAACGATGGGCTATAGCCTTGGGGCGTGGGGCTGGCGAAGTTCGTCCGCCGGACTCGGAATGGGGCGAAACTTTGCGTGCCCCCTCCGTGTGCCAAAAATAGGCCGCGGGCAAAGGCGCGCCGAAAAACGAGCGTCCGAAGTCCGGTGCCCCAAGTTCGTCCAGCGGAAAAATGCTCAAAAAACGGGTGGGCTATAGCCTTGGGGCATTGGGCAAGCGAAGTTCGTCCGCCAGACTCGGAATGGGGCGAAACTTTACGTGCCCTCTCCGTGTGCCAAAAATAGGCCGCGGGCAAAGCCGCGCCCAAAAACGAGAGCCCGAAGTCCGGGGCCCCAAGTTCGTCCAGCGGAAAAATGCCCAAAAAACGGTGGGCTATAGCCTTGGGCCGTGGGGCTGGCGAAGTTCGTCCGCCGGACTCGAAATGGGGCCAACTTTGCATGCCCCCTCCGTGTGCCAAAAATAGGCCGCGGGCAAAGCCGCGCCCAAAAACGAGCGCCCGAAGTCCGGGGCCCCAAGTTCGTCCAGCGGAAAAATGAACAAAAAACGGGTGGGCTATAGCCTTGGGGCGTGGGGCCAGCGAAGTTCGTCCGCCGGACTCGGAATGGGGCGAAACTTTGCGTGCCCCCTCCGTGTACCAAAAATAGGCCGCGGGCAAAGCCGCGCCCAAAAATGAGCGCCCGAAGTCCGGGGTCCCATGTTCGTCCAGCGGAAAAATGCCCAAAAAATGGGTGGGCTATAGCCTAGGGGCGTGGGGCCGGCGAAGTTCGTCCGCCGGACTCGGAATGGGACGAAACTTTGCGTGCCCCCTCCGTGTGCCAAAAATAGGCCGTGGGCAAAGCCGCGCCCAAAAACGAGCGCCCGAATTCCGGGGCCCCAAGTTCGTCCAGCGGAAAAATGCCCGAAAAACGATGGGCTATAGCCTTGGGGCGTGGGGCTGGAGAAGTTCGTCCGCCGGACTCGGAATGGGGCAAAACTTTGTGTGCCCCCTCCGTGTGCCAAAAATAGGCCGCGGGCAAAGCCGCGCCCAAAAACAAGCGCCCGAAGTTCGGGGCCCCCAAGTTCGTCCAGCGGAAAAATGCCCAAAAAAACGGGTGGGCTATAGCCTTGGGGCGTGGGGCTGGGCGAAGTTCGTCCGCCGGGCTCGGAATGGGACGAAACTTTGCGTGCCCCCCTCCATGTGCCAAAAATAGGCCGCGGGCAAAGCCGCGCCCAAAAACGAGCGCCCGAAGTCCGGGGTCCCAAGTTCGTCCAGCGGAAAAATGCCCAAAAAACGGATGGGCTATAGCCTTGGGGCGTGGGGCTGGCGAAGTTCGTCCGCCGGACTCGGAATGGGGCGAAACTTTGCGTGCCCCCTCCGTGTGCCAAAAATAGGCCGCGGGAAAAGCCGCGCCCAAAAACGAGCACCCGAAGTCCGGGGCCTCAAGTTCGTCCAGCGGAAAAATGCCCATAAAACGGGTGGGCTATAGCCTTAGGGCGTGGGGCAGGCGAAGTTCGTCCGCCGGACTCGGAATGGGGCGAAACTTTGCGTGCCACCTCCGTGTGGCAAAAATAGGTCGCGGGCAAAGCTGCGCCCAAAAACGAGTGCCCGAAGTCCGGGTCCCCAAGTTCGTCCAGCGGAAAAATGCCCAAAAAATGGGTGGGCTATAGCCTTGGGGCGTGGGGCCGGCGAAGTTTGTCCGCCGGACTCGGAATGGTGAGAAACTTGGCGTGCCCCCTCCGTGTGCCAAAAATAGGCCGCGGGCAAATCCGTGCCCAAAAATGAGCTCCCGAAGTCCGGGGCCCCAAGTTCGTCCAGCGGAAAAATGCCCAAAAAACGATGGGCTATAGCCTTGGGGTGTGGGGCTGGCGAAGTTCGTCCGCCGGACTCGGAATGGGACGAAACTTTGCGTGCCCCCTCCGTGTGCCAAAAATAGGCCACAGAGAAAGCCGCGTCCAAAAACGAGCGTCCGAAGTCCGGGGTCCCAAGTTCGTCCAGCGGAAAAATTCCCAAAAAACGGGTGGGCTATAGCCTTGGGGCGTGGGGCTGGCGAAGTTCGTACGCCGGACTCAGAATGGGGCGAAACTTTGCGTGCCCCCTCCGTGTGCCAAAAAAAATGCCGCGGGCAAAGCCGCGCCCAAAAACGAGCTCCCGAAGTCCAGGGCCCCAAGTTCGTCCAGCGGAAAAAAGCCCAAAAAATGGGTGGGCTATAGCCTTGGGGCGTGGGGCCGGCGAAGTTCGTATGCCGGACTCGGAATGGGGCGAAACTTTGCGTGCCCCATCCGTGTGCCAAAATAGGCCGCGGCCAAAAACGCCCAAAAAACGTGCGCCCGAAGTCCGGGTCCCCAAGTTCGTCCAGCGGAAAAATGCCCAAAAAATGGGTGGCTATAGCCCTGGGGCGTGGGGCCGGCGAAGTTCGTCCGCCGGACTCGGAATGGTGAGAAACTTTGCGTGCCCCCTCCGTGTGCCAAAAATAGGCCGCGGGCAAAGCCGCGCCCAGAAACGAGCACCCGAAGTCCGGGTCCCCAAGTTCGTCCAGCGGAAAAATGCCCAAAAAACGGGTGGGCTATAGCCTTGGGGCGTGGGGCTGGCGAAGTTCGTCCGCCGGACTCGGAATGGGGCGAAACTTTGCGTGCCCCCTCCGTGTACCAAAAATAGGCCGCGGGCACAGCCGCGCCCAAAAACGAGCGCCCGAAGTCCGGGGCCCCCAAGTTCGTCCAGCGGAAAAATGCCCAAAAAACGGGCGGGCTATAGCCTTGGGGCGTGGGGCTGGCGAAGTTCGTCCGCCGGACTCGGAATGGGGTGAAACTTTGCGTGCCCCCTCCGTGTGCCAAAAAATGAGCCGCGGGCAAAGCCGCGCCCAAAAACGAGCGCCCCGAAGTCCGGGGGCCCCAAGTTCGTCCAGCGGAAAAATGCCCAAAAAACGATGGGCTATAGTCTTGGGGCGCGGGGCTGGCGAAGTTCGTCCGCCGGACTCGGAATGGGGCGAAACTTTGCGTGCCCCCTTCATATGCCAAAATAGGCCGCGGGTTGAGCCGCTCCCAAAAATGAGTGCCCGAAGTCCGGGGCCCCAAGTTCGTCCAGCGGAAAAATGCCCAAAAAACGGGTGGGCGATAGCCTTGGGGCGTGGGGCTGGCGAAGTTCGTCCGCCGGACTCGGAATGGGGCGAAACTTTGCGTGCCCCCTCTGTGTGCCAAAAATAGGCCGCGGGCAAATCCGTGCCCAAAAATGAGCGCC
>JAQOOB010000113.1:0-87515 GCA_029721495.1 Citrus inodora | reverse complement strand
TTTTCCGCTGGACGAACTTTGCGCCAGGTCCTTTGGGCGCGCTTTTTTGGGCACGGCTGTGCCCGCGGCCTATTTTTTGCACACAGAGGGGCCAGGCAAAGGCTCGCCCCATTCCGAGTCCGGCGGACGAACTTCGCCAGCCCCACGCCCCAAGGCTTAACCCCACCCGTTTTTTGGGCATTTTTCCGCTGGATGAACTTTGCGCCAGGGCCTTTGGGCGCTCTTTTTTGGTCGTGGCTGTGCCCGCGGCCTATTTTTGGCACGCGGAGGGGCCAGGCAAAGTCTTGCCCCATTCCGAGTCCGGCGGACGAACTTCGCCAGCCCTACTCCCTAAGGCTATAGCCCACCCTTTTTTTGGGCATTTTTCTGCTGGTCGAACTTTGTGCCAGGGCCTTCGGGCGCTCTTTTTTGGGCGCGGCTGTCCCCGCGGCCTATTATTGGCACGCGGAGGGGCCAGGCAAAGTCTCGCCCCATTCCGAGTCCGGCAGACGAACTTCACCAGCCCCACGCCCCAAGGCTATAGCCCACCCGTTTTTTTGGCATTTTTCCGCTGGACGAACTTTGCGCCTGTGTCTTCGGGCACTCTTTTTTGGGTACGGCTGTGCCCGCGGCCTATATTTGGCACGCGGAGGGGTCAGGCAATGTCTCGCCCCAGTCCGAGTCGGGCAGACGAACTTCGCCAGCTCCACGCCCCAAGGCTACAGGCCACCCGTTTTTTAGACATTTTTCCGCTTGACGAACTTTGCGCCAGGGCCTTTGGGCGCTCTTTTTTGGGCGCGGCTGTGCCCGCGTCCTATTTTTGGCTCGTGGAGGGGCCAGGCAAAGTCTCGCCCCATTCCGAGTCTGGCGGACGAACTTTGCCTGCCCCACGCCCCAAGGCTATAGGCCACCCGTTTTTTGAGCATTTTTCCGCTGGACGAACTTTGCGCCAGGGCCTTCGGGCGCTCTTTTTTTAAGCGAGGCTGTGCACGCGGCCTATTTTTGGCACGCGGAGGGGCCAGGCAAAGTCTCTTCCCATTCTGAGTCCGGCGGACAAACTTCGCCAGCCCCACGCCCCAAGGCTATGGCCCACCCATTTTTTGGGCATTTTTCCGCTGGACGAACTTTGCGCCAGGGCCTTCGAGCGCTCTTTTTTGGGCGCGGCTATGCACGCGGCCTATTTTTGGTACGTGGAGGGGCCAGGCAAAGTCTCACACCATTCCGAGTCCGGCGGATGAACTTCGCCAGCCCCACGCCCCAAGGCTATAGCCCACCCGTATTTTGGACATTTTTCCGCCGGACGAACTTTGCGCCAGGGCCTTCGGGCGCTCTTTTTTGGCCGCGGCTGTACCCGCGGCCTATTTTTGGCACGCAGAGGGGCCAGGCAAAGTCTCGCCCCATTCCGAGTCCGGCAGACGAACTTCGCCAGCCCCACGCCCGAAGGCTATAGCCCACCCGTTTTTTGGGCATTTTTCCGCTCGACGAACTTTGTGCCAGGGCCTTTGGACGCGCTTTTTTGGGCACGGCTGTGCCCGCGGCCTATTTTTGGCACACAGAGCGGCCAGGCAAAGGCTCGCCCCATTCCGAGTCCGGCGGACGAACTTCGCCAGCCCCACGCCCCAAGGCTATAGCCCACCCGTTTTTTGGGCATTTTTCCGCTGGACGAACTTTGCGCCAGGGCCTTTGGGCGTTCTTTTTTGGTCGCGGCTGTGCCCGCAGCCTATTTTTGGCACGCGGAGGGGCCAGGCAAAGTCTTGCCCCATTCCGAGTCCGGCGGACGAACTTCGCCAGCCCTACGCCCCAAGGCTATAGCCCACCCGTTTTTTGGGCATTTTTCTGCTGGTCGAAATTTGCGCCAGGGCCTTCGGGCACTCTTTTTTGGGCGCGGCTGTCCCCGCGGCCTATTATTGGCACGCGGAGGGGCCGGGCAAAGTCTCGCCCCATTCCGAGTCCGGCGGACGAACTTCACCAGCCCCACGCCCCAAGGCTATAGCCCACCCATTTTTTGGGCATTTTTCCGCTGGACGAAATTTGCGCCAGGGTCTTCGGGCACTCTTTTTTGGGTTCGGCTGTGCCCGCGGCCTATATTTGGAACGCGGAGGGGTCAGGCAATGTCTCGCCCTAGTCCAAGTCGGGCAGACGAACTTCGCCAGCTCCACGCCCCAAGGCTACAGGCCACCCATTTTTTGGACATTTTTCCGCTTGACGAACTTTGTGCCAGGGCCTTTGGGCGCTCTTTTTTGGGCGCGGCTGTACCCGCGGCCTATTTTTGGCACGCAGAGGGGCCAGGCAAAGTCTCGCCCCATTCCGAGTCCGGCAGACGAACTTCGCCAGCCCCACGCCCGAAGGCTATAGCCCACCCGTTTTTTGGGCATTTTTCCGCTCGACGAACTTTGTGCCAGGGCCTTTGGACGCGCTTTTTTGGGCACGGCTGTGCCCGCGGCCTATTTTTGGCACACAGAGCGGCCAGGCAAAGGCTCGCCCCATTCCGAGTCCGGCGGACGAACTTCGCCAGCCCCACGCCCCAAGGCTATAGCCCACCCGTATTTTGGACATTTTTCCGCCGGACGAACTTTGCGCCAGGGCCTTCGGGCGCTCTTTTTTGGCCGCGGCTGTACCCGCGGCCTATTTTTGGCACGCAGAGGGGCCAGGCAAAGTCTCGCCCCATTCCGAGTCCGGCAGACGAACTTCGCCAGCCCCACGCCCGAAGGCTATAGCCCACCCGTTTTTTGGGCATTTTTCCGCTCGACGAACTTTGTGCCAGGGCCTTTGGACGCGCTTTTTTGGGCACGGCTGTGCCCGCGGCCTATTTTTGGCACACAGAGCGGCCAGGCAAAGGCTCGCCCCATTCCGAGTCCGGCGGACGAACTTCGCCAGCCCCACGCCCCAAGGCTATAGCCCACCCGTTTTTTGGGCATTTTTCCGCTGGACGAACTTTGTGCCAGGGCCTTTGGGCGCTCTTTTTTGGTCGCGGCTGTGCCCGCAGCCTATTTTTGGCACGCGGAGGGGCCAGGCAAAGTCTTGCCCCATTCCGAGTCCGGCGGACGAACTTCGCCAGCCCTACGCCCCAAGGCTATAGCGCACCCGTTTTTTGGGCATTTTTCTGCTGGTCGAAATTTGCGCCAGGGCCTTCGGGCACTCTTTTTTGGGCGCGGCTGTCCCCGCAGCCTATTATTGGCACGCGGAGGGGCCAAGCAAAGTCTCGCCCCATTCCGAGTCCAGCAGACGAACTTCACCAGCCCCACGCCCCAAGGCTATAGCCCACCCATTTTTTGGGCATTTTTCCGCTGGACGAACTTTGCGCCAGGGTCTTCGGGCACTCTTTTTTGGGTTCGGCTGTGCCCGCGGCCTATATTTGGCACGCGGAGGGGTCAGGCAATGTCTCGCCCCAGTCCAAGTCGGGCAGACGAACTTCGCCAGCTCCACGCCCCAAGGCTACAGGCCACCCCTTTTTTGGACATTTTTCCGCTTGACGAACTTTGCGCCAGGGCCTTTGGGCGCTCTTTTTTGGGCGCGGCTGTGCCCGCGGCCTATTTTTGGCTCGTGGAGGGGCCAGGCAAAGTCTCGCCCCATTCCGAGTCCGGCGGATGAACTTTGCCAGCCCCACGCCCCAAGGCTATAGGCCACCCGTTTTTTGGGCATTTCTCCGCTGGACGAACTTTGCGCCAGGGCCTTCGGCCGCTCTTTTTTTAAGCGAGGCTGTGCACGCAGCCTATTTTTGGCACGTGGAGGGGCCAGGCAAAGTCTCGCCCCATTCCGAGTCCGGCGGACAAACTTCGCCAGCCCCACGCCCCAAGGCTATGGCCCACCCATTTTTTGGGCATTTTTCCGCTGGACGAACTTTGCGCCCGGGCCTTCGAGCGCTCTTTTTTGGGCGCGGCTATGCACGCGGCCTATTTTTGGTACGTGGAGGGGCCAGCCAAAGTCTCACACCATTCCGAGTCCGGCGCACGAACTTCGCCAGCCCCACGCCCCAAGGCTATAGCCCACCCGTATTTTGGGCATTTTTCCGCCGGACGAACTTTGCGCCAAGGCCTTCGGGCGCTCTTTTTTGGCCGCGGCTGTACCCGCGGCCTATTTTTGGCACGCAGAGGGGCCAGGCAAAGTCTCGCCCCATTCCGAGTCCGGCAGACGAACTTCGCCAGCCCCACGCCCGAAGGCTATAGCCCACCCGTTTTTTGGGCATTTTTCCGCTCGACGAACTTTGTGCCAGGGCCTTTGGACGCGCTTTTTTGGGCACGGCTGTGCCCGCGGCCTATTTTTGGCACACAGAGCGGCCATGCAAAGGCTCGCCCCATTCCGAGTCCGGCGGACGAACTTCGCCAGCCCCACGCCCCAAGGCTATAGCCCACCCGGTTTTTGGGCATTTTTCCGCTGGACGAACTTTGCGCCAGGGCCTTTGGGAGCTCTTTTTTGGTCGCGGCTGTGCCCGCAGCCTATTTTTGGCACGCGGAGGGGCCAGGCAAAGTCTTGCCCCATTCTGAGTCCGGCGGACGAACTTCGCCAGCCCTACGCCCCAAGGCTATAGCCCACCCGTTTTTTGGGCATTTTTCTGCTGGTCAAAATTTGCGCCAGGGCCTTCGGGCGCTCTTTTTTGGGCGCGGCTGTCCCCGCGGCCTATTATTGGCACGCGGAGGGGCCATGCAAAGTCTCGCCCCATTCCGAGTCTGGCGGACGAACTTCACCAGCCCCACGCCCCAAGGCTATAGCCCACCCATTTTTTGGACATTTTTCCGCTGGACGAACTTTGCGCCAGGGCTTTCGGGCGCTCTTTTTTGGGCGCGGTTGTGCCCGCGGCCTATCTTTGGCACGCGGAGGGGCTAGGGAAAGTCTCGCCCGATTCCGAGTTTGGCGGACGAACTTCGCCAACCCCATGCCCCAAGGCTATATCCCAACCGTTTTTTGGGCATTTTTCCACTGGACGAACTCTGCGCCCGGGCCTTCGGGCGCTCTTTTTTGGGCGCGGCTGTGCCCGCGGCCTATTTTTGGCACGCGGAGAGGCCAGGCAAAGTCTCGCCCCATTCTGAGTCCGGCGGACTAACCTCGCCAGCGCCACGCCCCAAGGCAATAGCCCACCCATTTTTTGGGCATTTTTCCGCCGGACGAACTTTGCGCCAGGGCCTTCGGGCGCTCTTTTTTGGGCGCGGCTGTACCCGCAGCCTATTTTTGGCACGCAGAGGGGCCAGGCAAAGTCTCGCCCCATTCCAAGCCCGGCGGACAAACTTCGCCAGCCCCACGCCCCAAGGCTATAGCCCACCCGTTTTTTGGGCATTTTTCCGCTGGACGAACTTTGCGCCAGGGCCTTCGGGCGCTCTTTTTTTAAGCGAGGCTGTGCACGCGGCCTATTTTTGGCACGCGGAGGGGCCAGGCAAAGTCTCGCCCCATTCCGAGTCCGGCGGACAAACTTCGCCAGCCCCACGCCCCAACGCTATGGCCCACCCATTTTTTGGGCATTTTTCCGCTGGACGAACTTTGCGCCAGGGCCTTCGAGCGCTCTTTTTTGGGTGCGGCTATGCACGCGGCCTATTTTTGGTACGTGGAGGGGCCAGGCAAAGTCTCACACCATTCCGAGTCCGGCGGACGAACTTCGCCAGCCCCACGCCCCAAGGCTATAGCCCACCCGTATTTTGGGCATTTTTCCGCCGGACGAACTTTGCGCCAGGGCCTTCGGGCGCTCTTTTTTGGCCGCGGCTGTACCCGCGGCCTATTTTTGGCACGCGGAGGGGCCAGGCAAAGTCTCGCCCCTTTCCGAGTCCGGCAGACGAACTTCGCCAGCCCCACGCCCGAAGGCTATAGCCCACCCGTTTTTTGGGCATTTTTCTGCTCGAAGAACTTTGTGCCAGGGCCTTTGGACGCGCTTTTTTGGGCACGGCTGTGCCCGCGGCCTATTTTTGGCACACAGAGCGGCCAGGCAAAGGCTCGCCCCATTCCGAGTCCGGCGGACGAACTTCGCCAGCCCCACGCCCCAAGGCTATAGCCCACCCGTTTTTTGGGCATTTTTCCGCTGGACGAACTTTGCGCCAGGGCCTTTGGGCGTTCTTTTTTGGTCGCGGCTGTGCCGCAGCCTATTTTTGGCACGCGGAGGGGCCAGGCAAAGTCTTGCCCCATTCCGAGTCCTGGCGGACGAACTTCGCCAGCCCTACGCCCCAAGGCTATAGCCCACCCGTTTTTTGGGCATTTTTCTGCTGGTCGAAATTTGCGCCAGGGCCTTCGGGCACTCTTTTCTGGGCGCGGCTGTCCCCGCGGCCTATTATTGGCACGCGGAGGGCCGGGCAAAGTCTCGCCCCATTCCGAGTCCGGCGGACGAACTTCACCAGCCCCACGCCCCAAGGCTATAGCCCACCCATTTTTTGGGCATTTTTTCCGCTGGACGAACTTTGCGCCAGGGTCTTCGGGCACTCTTTTTTGGGTTCGGCTGTGCCCCGCGGCCTATATTTGGCACGCGGAGGGGTCAGGCAATGTCTCGCCCCAGTCCAAGTCGGGCAGACGAACTTCGCCAGCTCCACGCCCCAAGGCTACAGGCCACCCATTTTTTGGACATTTTTTCCGCTTGACGAACTTTGTGCCAGGGCCTTTGGGCGCTCTTTTTTGGGCGCGGCTGTGCCCGCGGCCTATTTTTGGCTCGTGGAGGGGCCAGGCAAAGTCTCGCCCCATTCCGAGTCCGGCGGATGAACTTTGCCAGCCCCACGCCCCAAGGCTATAGGCCACCCCGTTTTTTTGGGGCATTTTTCCGCTGGACGAACTTTGCGCCAGGGCCTTCGGGCGCTCTTTTTTTAAGCGAGGCTGTGCACGCGGCCTATTTTTGGCACGTGGAGGGGCCAGGCAAAGTCTCGCCCCATTCCGAGTCCGGCGGACAAACTTCGCCAGCCCCACGCCCCAAGGCTATGGCCCACCCATTTTTTGGGGCATTTTTCCGCTGGACGAACTTTGCGCCAGGGCCTTCGAGCGCTCTTTTTGGGCGCGGCTATGCACGCGGCCTATTTTTGGTACGTGGAGGGGCCAGCCAAAGTCTCACACCATTCCGAGTCCGGCGCACACGAACTTCGCCAGCCCCACGCCCCAAGGCTATAGCCCACCCGTATTTTGGGCAATTTTTCCGCCGGACGAACTTTGCGCCAAGGCCTTCGGGCGCTCTTTTTTTGGCCACGGCTGTACCCGCGGCCTATTTTTGGCACGCAGAGGGGCCAGGCAAAGTCTCGCCCCATTCCGAGTCCGGCAGATGAACTTCGCCAGCCCCACGCCCGAAGGCTATAGCCCACCCGTTTTTTTGGGCATTTTTCCGCTCGACGAACTTTGTGCCAGGGCCTTTTGGACGCGCTTTTTTGGGCACAGTTGTGCCCGCGGCCTATTTTTGGCACACAGAGCGGCCATGCAAAGGCTCGCCCCATTCCGAGTCCGGCGGAACGAACTTCGCCAGCCCCACGCCCGAAGGCTATAGCCCACCCCCGTTTTTTGGGCATTTTTCCGCTCGACGAACTTTGTGCCAGGGCCTTTGGACGCGCTTTTTTGGGCACGGCTGTGCCCCGCGGCCTATTTTTGGCACACCAGAGCGGCCAGGGCAAAGGCTCGCCCCATTCCGAGTCCGGCGGACCGAACTTCGTCAGCCCCACGCCCCAAGGCTATAGCCCACCCGTTTTTTGGGCATTTTCTTCCGCTGGACGAACTTTGCGCCAGGGCCTTTGGGCGCTCTTTTTTGGTCGCGGGCTGTGCCCGCAGCCTATTTTTGGCACGCGGAGGGGCCAGGCAAAGTCTTGCCCCATTCCGAGTCCGGCGGACGAACTTCCGCCAGCCCTACGCCCCAAGGCTATAGCCCACCCCGTTTTTTGGGCATTTTTCTGCTGGTCGAAATTTGCGCCAGGGCCTTCGGGCACTCTTTTTTGGGCGCGGCTGTCCCCGCGGCCTATTATTGGCACGCGGAGGGGCCAGGCAAAGTCTCGCCCCATCCGAGTCCGGCGGACGAACTTCACCAGCCCCACGCCCCAAGGCTATAGCCCACCCATTTTTTTGGGCATTTTTCCGCTGGACGAACTTTGCGCCAGGGTCTTCGGGCACTCTTTTTTGCGGTTCGGCTGTGCCCGCGGCCTATATTTGGCACGCGGAAGGGGTCAGGCAATGTCTCGCCCCAGTCCAAGTCGGGCAGACGAACTTCGCCAGCTCCACGCCCCAAGGCTACAGGCCACCCATTTTTTTGGACATTTTTCCGCTTGACGAACTTTGCGCCAGGGCCTTTGGGCACTCTTTTTTGGGCGCGGCTGTGCCCGCGGCCTATTTTTGGCTCGGGGAGGGGCCAGGCAAAGTCTCGCCCCATTCCGAGTCCGGCGGATGAACTTTGCCAGCCCCACGCCCCAAGGCCTATAGGCCCACACCCGTTTTTTGGGCATTTTTCCGCTGGACGAACTTTGCGCCAGGGCCTTCGGCCGCTCTTTTTTTAAACGAGGCTGTGCACGCGGCCCTATTTTTGGCACGTGGAGGGGCTAGGCAAAGTCTCGCCCCATTCCGAGTCCGGCGGACAAACTTCGCCAGCCCCACGCCCCAAGGCTATGGCCCACCCATTTTTTGGGCATTTTTCCGCTGGACGAACTTTGCGCCAGGGCCTTCGAGCGCTCTTTTTTGGGCGCGGCTATGCACGCGGCCTATTTTTGGTACGTGGAGGGGCCAGCCAAAGTCTCACACCATTCCGAGTCCGGCGCACGAACTTCGCCAGCCCCCACGCCCCAAGGCTATAGCCCACCCGTATTTTGGGCATTTTTCCGCCGGACGAACTTTGCGCCAAGGCCTTCGGGCGCTCTTTTTTGGCCGCGGGCTGTACCCGCGGCCTATTTTTGGCACGCAGAGGGGCCATGCAAAGTCTCGCCCCATTCCGAGTCCGGCAGACGAACTTCGCCAGCCCCACGCCCGAAGGCTATAGCCCACACCCCCGTTTTTTGGGCATTTTTCCGCTCGACGAACTTTGTGCCAGGGCCTTTGGACGCGCTTTTTTGGGCACGGCTGTGCCCGCGGCCTATTTTTGGCACACAGAGCGGCCATCGCAAAGGCTCGCCCCATTCCGAGTCCGGCGGACGAACTTCGCCAGCCCCACGCCCCAAGGCTATAGTCCACCCGTTTTTTGGGCATTTTTTCCGCTGGGACGAACTTTGCGCCAGGGCCTTTGGGAGCTCTTTTTTGGCTCGCGGCCTGTGCCCGCAGCCTATTTTTGGCACGCGGAGGGGGCCAGGGCAAAGTCTTGCCCCATTCTGAGTCCGGCGGACGAACTTCGCCAGCCCTACGCCGCAAGGCTATAGCCCACCCGTTTTTTTGGGCATTTTTCTGCTGGTCAAAATTTGCGCCAGGGCCTTCGGGCGCTCTTTTTTGGGCGCGGCTGTCCCCGCGGCCTATTATTGGCACGCGGAGGGGCATGCAAAGTCTCGCCCCATTCCGAGTCCGGCGGACGAACTTCACCAGCCCCCACGCCCCAAGGCTATAGCCCACCCATTTTTGGGGCATTTTTCCGCTGGACGAACTTTGCGCCAGGGTCTTTCGGGCACTCTTTTTTGGGGTACGGCTGTGCCCACGGCCTATATTTGGCACGCGGAGGGGCCAGGGCAATGTCTCGCCCCATTCCGAGTCGAGCAGCACGAACTTCGCCAGGACCCCCACGCCCCAAGGCTATAGGCCACCCGTTTTTTGGACATTTTTCCGCTTGACGAACTTTGCGCCAGGGCCTTTGGGCGCTCTTTTTTGGGCGCGGCTATGCCCGCGGCCTATTTTTGGCACGTGGAGGGGCCAGGCAAAGTCTCGCCCCATTCCGAGTCCGGCGGACGAACTTTGCCAGCCCCACGCCCCAAGGCTATAGGCCACCCCGTTTTTTGGGCATTTTTCCGCTGGACGAACTTTGCGCCAGGGCCTTCGGGCGCTCTTTTTTGGGCGCGGCTGTGCCCGCGGCCTATTATTGGCACGCGGAGGGGCCAGGCAATGTCTAGCCCCATTCCGAGTGGGGTGGACGAACTTCGCCAGCCCCATGCCCCAAGGCTATAGCCCACCCGTTTTTTGGGCATTTTTGCGCTGGACGAACTTTGCGCCAGGGCCTTCGGACGCTCTTTTTTGGGCGCGGCTGTGCCCGCGGCCTATTTTTGGCACGCGCAGGGGCCAGGCAAAGTCTCGCCCCATTCCGAGTCCAGCGGACGAAGTTCACCAGCTCCACGCCCCAAGGCTATAGCCCACCCCGTTTTTTGGGCATTTCTCCCCTGGACGAACTTTGCGCCAGGGCCTTCGGGCGCTCTTTTTTTAAGCGCATCTGTGCACGCGGCCTATTTTTGGCACGCGGAGGGGCCAGGCAAAGTCTCGCCCCATTCCGAATCCGACGGACGAACTTTGCCAGCCCCACGCCCCAAGGCTATAGTCCACCCGTTTTTTGGGCATTTTTCCGCTGGACGAACTTTGCGCCAGGGCCTTTGGGAGCTCTTTTTTGGTCGCGGCTGTGCCCGCAGCCTATTTTTGGCACGCGGAGGGGCCAGGCAAAGTCTTGCCCCATTCTGAGTCCGGCGGACGAACTTCGCCAGCCCTACGCCCCAAGGCTATAGCCCACCTGTTTTTTGGGCATTTTTCTGCTGGTCAAAATTTGCGCCAGGGCCTTCGGGCGCTCTTTTTTGGGCGCGGCTGTCCCCGCGGCCTATTATTGGCACGCGGAGGGGCCATGCAAAGTCTCGCCCCATTCCGAGTCCGGCGGACGAACTTCACCAGCCCCACGCCCCAAGGCTATAGCCCACCCCCATTTTTTGGGCATTTTTCCGCTGGACGAACTTTGCGCCAGGGTCTTCGGGCACTCTTTTTTTGGTACGGCTGTGCCCACGGCCTATATTTGGTACGCGGAGGGGCCAGGCAATGTCTCGCCCCATTCCGAGTCGGGCAGACGAACTACGCCAGACCCACGCCCCAAGGCTATAGGCCACCCGTTTTTTGGACATTTTTCCGCTTGACGAACTTTGCGCCACGGCCTTTGGGCGCTCTTTTTTGGGCGCGGCTGTGCCCGCAGCCTATTTTTGGCATGCGGAGGTGCCAGGCGAAGTCTCTCCCCCATTCCGAGTGCGGCAGACGAACTTCGCCAGCCCCACGCCCCAAGGCTATAGCCCACCCATTTTTTGGGCATTTTCCGCTGGACGAACTTTGCACCAGGGCCTTCGGGCGTGCCCGCGGCCTATTTTTGGCACACGGAGGGGCCAGGCAAAGTCTCGCCCCATTCCGAGTCCGACGGACGAACTTCGCCAGCCCCACGCCCCAAGGCTATATCCCACCCGTTTTTTGGGCATTTTTCTGCTGGATGAACTTTGCGCCAGGGCCTTCGGGCGCTCTTTTTTGGGCGCGGCTGTGCCCGCGGCCTATTTTTGGCACGCGGAGCGGCCAGGCAAAGTCTCGTACCATTCCGAGTCCGGCGGATGAACTTCCCCAGCCCCACGCCCCAAGGCTATAGCCCACCCATTTTTTGGGCTTTTTTCCGCTGGACGAACTTTACGCCAGGGCCTTCAGGCGCTCTATTTTGGGCGCGGCTGTGCCCGCGGCCTATTTTTGGCACACGGAGGGGCCAGGCAAAGTCTCGCACCATTCCGAGTCCGGCGGACGAACTTCCCCAGCCCCTCGCCCCAAGTCTATAGCCCACCCGTTTTTCGGGCATTTTTCCGCTGGACGAACTTGGGGTCCCGGCCTTCGGGCGCTCGTTTTTGGGCGCGGCTGTGCCCGCGGCCTATTTTTGGCACACGGAGGAGCCTCGCAAAGTCTCGCCCCATTCCGAGTCCGGCGGATGAACTTCGCCAGCCCCAAGCCCCAAGGCTATAGCCCACCCATTTTTTGGGCATTTTTCCGCTGGACGAACTTGGGGCCCCGGCCTTCGGGCGCTCATTTTTTCCCACGGCTGCGCCCGCGGCCTATTTTCGGCACACGGAGGGGCCTCGCAAAGTCTCGCCCCATTCCGAGTCCGGCGGACGAGCTTCGCCAGCCCCACGCCCCAAGGCTATAGCCCACCCATTTTTTGGGCATTTTTCCGCAGGACGAACTTGGGGCCCCGGCCTTCGGGCGCTCATTTTTGGGCGCAGCTGTGCCGCGGCCTATTTTTGGCACACGGAGGGCCTCGTAATATCTCGCCCCATTCCGAGTCCGGCGGATGAACTTCGCCAGCCCCACGCCCCAAGGCTATAGCCCACCCATTTTTTGGGGCATTTTTCCGCTGTACGAACTTGGGGCCCTGGACTTCAAGCGCTCATTTAAGGGCGTGGCTGTGACCGCGGCCTATTTATGGCACACGGAGGGGCCTCGCAGAGGCTCGCCGCATTCCGAGTCTGGCAGACGAACTTCGCCTGCCCCACGCCCCAAGGCTCTAGCCCACCCGTTTTTTGGGCATTTTTCCGCTGGACGAACGTGGGGCGCGGCCTTCGGGCGCTCGTTTTTGGGCGCGGCTGTGCCAGCGGCCTATTTTCGGCATACGGAGCGGCCTCGCAAAGTCTCGCCCCATTCCGAGTCCGGCGGACAAACTTCGCCAGCCCCACGCCCCAAGGCTATAGCCCACCCGTTTTTTGGGCATTTTTCCGCTGGACGAACTTGGGGCCCCGGCCTTCGGGCGCTCGTTTTTGGGCATTGCTGTGCCCGTGGACTATTTTCGGCACACGGAGGGGCCTCGTAACGTCTCGCCCCATTCCGAGTCCGGCGGACGAACTTCGCCAGCCCAAAGCCCCAAGGCTATAGCCCACCCGATTTTTGGGCATTTGCCGCTGGACAAACTTGGGGCCCCCGACCTTCGGGCGCTCGTTTTTGGGCGCGGCTATGCCCGCATCCTATTTTCGGCACACGTAGCGGCCTCGCAGAGTGTCGCCCCATTCCGAGTCCGGCGGATGAACTTCGCCCGCCCCACGCCCCACGCCCCAAGGCTATAGCCCACCCGTTTTTTGGGCATTTTCCGCTGGACGAACTTTGGGCCCCGGCCTTCGGGCACTCGTTTCTGGGCGCGGCTTTGCCCGCGGCCTATTTTTGGCACACGGAGGGGCTTCGCAAAGTCTCGTCCCATTTCGAGTCCGGAGGACGAACTTCGCCAGCCCCACGCCCCAAGGCTATAGCCCACCCATTTTTTGGGAATTTTTCCGCTAGACGAACTTGGGGGCCCCGGCCTTCGGGCGCTTGTTTTTGGGCGCGGCTGTGCCCGGGGCCTATTTTTTGCCACACGGAGGGGACTCGCAAAGGCTCGCCCCATTCCGAGTCCGGCAGACGAACTTCGCCAGCCCCACGCCCCAAGGCTCTAGCCCACCCGTTATTTGGGCATTTTTCCGCTGGACGAACGTGGGGCCCCGGCCTTCGGGCGCTCGTTTTTGGGCGCGGCTGTGCCCGCGGCCTATTTTCAGCGCACGGAGGGGCCTCGCAAAGGCACACGGAGGGGCCTCGCAAAGTCTCGCCCCATTCTGAGTCCAGCGGACAAACTTCGCCAGCCCCACGCCCCAAGGCTATAGCCCACCCGTTTTTTGGGCATTTTTCCGCTTTACGAACTTGGGGCCCCGGCCTTCGGGCGCTCGTTTTTTGGGTGTGGCTGTGCCCACGGCCTATTTTTGGCACACGGAGCGGCCCCGCAAAGTCTCGCCCCATTCCAAGTCCGGCGGATGAACTTCGCCAGCCCCGCGCCCACCCCGTTTTTTGGGCATTTTTCCGCTGGACGAACATTGGGCCCCCGGCCTTCAGGCGCTCGTTTTTGGGCACGGCTGTGCCCACGGCCTATTTATGGAACATGGAGGGGCCTCGTAATATCTTGCCCCATTCCGAGTCCGGCGGATGAACTTCGCCAGCCCCACGCCCCAAGGCTATAGCCCACCCGTTTTTTGGGCATTTTTCCGCTGGACGAACTTGGGGCCCCGGACTTCAGGCGCTCGTTTTAGGGCGCGGCTGTGACCGCGGCCTATTTATGGCACACGGAGGGGCCTCGCAAAGGGTCGCCCCATTCCGAGTCCGGCGGACGAACTTTGCCAGCCCCAAGCCCCAAGGCTATAGCCCACCCGATTTTTGGGCATTTTTCCGCTGGACAAACTTGGGGCCCCGGCCTTCGCGCACTCGTTTTTGGGCGCCGCTATGCCCGCGTCCTATTTTCGGCACACGTAGCGGCCTCGCAGAGTGTCGCCCCATTCCGAGCCTAGCGGATGAACTTCGCCAGCCCCACGCCCCAAGGCTATAGCCCACCCGTTTTTTGGGCATTTTTCCGCTGGACGAACGTGGGGCCCCGGCCATCCGGTGCTCGTTTTTGGGCGCGGCTGTGCCCGCGGCCTATTTTTGGCACACGGAGGGGCCTCGCAAAGTCTCGCCTCATTCCAAGTCGGGCGGACGAACTTCGCCGGCCCCACGCCCCAAGGCTATAGCCCACCCGTGTTTTGGGCATTTTTCTGCTGGACGAACTTTGACCCCGGCCTTCGGGAGCTCGTTTTTGGGCGCGGCTGTGCCTGCGGCCTATTTTCGGCTCACGGAGGGGCCTCGCAAAGTCTCGCCCCATTCCGAGTCCGGCGGACAAACTTGGCCAGCCCCACGCCCCAAGGCTATAGCCCACCCGTTTTTTGGGCATTTTTCCGCTGGACGAACTTGGGGCCCCGGCCTTCGGGCGCTCGTTTTTGGGTGTGGCTGTGCCCACGGCCTATTTTTGGCACACGGAGCGGCCTCGCAAAGTCTCGCCCCATTCCAAGTCCGGCGGATGAACTTCGCCAGCCCCGCGCCCACCCGTTTTTTGGGCATTTTTCTGCTGGACGAACATTGGGCCCCGGCCTTCGGGCGCTCGTTTTTGGACGCGGCTGTGCCCGAGGCCTATTTTTGGCACACGGAGGGGCCTCGCATTGTCTCGCCCCATTCCGAGTCCGGCGGACGAACTTCGCCGGCCCCACGCCCCAAGGCTATTGCCCACCCGTTTTTTGGGCATTTTTCCGCTGGACGAACTTGGGGCCCCAGCCTTCGAGCCCTCTTTTTGGGCGCGGCTGCGCCCGCAGCCTATTTTGGGCACACGGAGGGGCCTCGCAAAGTCTCGGCCCATTCCGAGTCCAGCGGACGAACTTCGCCAGCCCCACGCCCCAAGGCTATAGCCCACCTGTTTTTTGGGCATTTTTCCGCTGGACGAACTTGGGGCCCCGGCCATCCGGTGCTCGTTTTTGGGCGCGGCTGTGCCCGCGGCCTATTTTTGGCACACGGAGGGGTCTCGCAAAGTCTCGCCCCATTCCAAGTCCGGCGGACGAACTTCGCCGGCCCCACGCCCAAAGGCTATAGCCCACCCGTGTTTTGGGCATTTTTCTGCTGGACGAACTTTGGACCCCGGCCTTCGGGAGCTCGTTTTTGGGCGCGGCTGTGCCCGCGGCCTATTTTTGCCACACGGAGGGGCCTCGCATTGTCTCTCCCCATTCCGAGTCCGGCGGACAAACTTCGCCAGGCCCACGCCCCAAGGCTATAGCCCACACGTTTTCTTGGCATTTTTTCACCAGACGAACTTGGCGACCCGGCCTTCGGGCGCTCGTTTTTTGGTACGGCTGTGCCCGCATCCTATTTTTGGCACACGGAGGGGCCTCGCAAAGTCTCGTCCCATTCCAAGTCCGGCGGCGGAACTTCGCCAGCCCCACGCACCAAGGCTATAGCCCACCCGCTTGTTGGGCATTTTTCCGCTGGACGAACTTCGGGCCCCGGCCTTCGGGCGCTCGTTTTTGGGGGCGGCTGTACCCGCGGCCTATTTTTGGCACACGGAGGGGCCTCGCAAAGTCTCGCCCCATTCCGAGTCCGGCGGACGAACTTCGCCAGCCCCACTCCCCAAGGCTATAGCCCACCCGTTTTTTGGGCTTTTTTCCGCTGGACGAACTTGGGGCCCCAGCCTTCCGGTGCTCGTTTTTGGGCGCGGCTGTGCCCGCGGCCTATTTTTGGCACACGGAGGGGCTTCGCAAAGTCTCGCCCCATTTCGAGTCCGACGGACGAACTTCGCCAGCCCCACGCCCCAAGGCCATAGCCCACCCGTTTTTTGAGCATTTTTCTGTTGGACGAACTTGGGGCCCCGGCCTTCGGGCGCTCGTTTTTGGGTGCGGCTGTGCCCGCGGCCTATTTTTGGCACACGGAGGGGCCTCGCAAAGTCTCGTCCCATTCCGAGTCTGGCGGAGAAACATCGCCAGCCCCACGCCCCAAGGCTATAGCCCACCCGTTTTTTGGGCATTTTTCCGCTGGACGAACTTGGCGCCCTGGCCTTCGGGCGCTCGTTTTTTTGGCGCGGCTGTGCCCGGGGCCTATTTTTGGCACAGAGAGAGGCCTCGCAAAGTCTCGCCCCATTCCGAGTCCGGCGGACGAACATCGCCAGCCCCACGCCCCAAGGCTACAGCCCACCCGTTTTTTGGGCATTTTTCTGCTGGACGAATTTTGGGCCCCGGCCTTCGGGCGCTCGTTTTTTGGGCGCGGCTGTGCCCGCGGCCTATTTTTGCCACATGGAGGGGCCTCGCAAAGTCTCGCCCCATTCCGAGTCCGGCGGATGAACTTCGCCAGCCCCACGCCCCAAGGCTATAGCCCACCCGTTTTTTGGGCATTTTTCCGCTGGACGAACTTGGGGCCCCGGCCTTCGGGCGCGGCTGTGCCTGCGGCCTATTTTTCGCACTCGGAGGGGCCTCGCAAAGTCTCGCCCCATTCCGAGTCCGGCGGACGAACTTCGCCTGCCCCACGTCCCAAGGCTATATAGCCCACACGTTTTTTGGGGCATTTGTCCACTGCACGAACTTGGGGCCCCGGCCTTCGGGCGGTCGTTTTTGGGCGCGGCTGTGACCGCGGCCTATTTTTGGCACACGGAGGGGCCTCGCAAAGTCTCGCCCCATTTCGAGTCCGGCGGACGAACTTCGCCAGCCCCACGCCCCAAGGCTATAGCCCTCCCATTTTTTGGGCATTTTTCCGCTGGACAAACTTGGGGCCCCGGCCTTTGGGCGCTCGTTTTTGGGCGCGGCTGTGCCCGTGACCTATTTTTGGCACACGGAGGTGCCTCACAAAGTCTCGCCCCATTCCGAGTCCGGTGGACGAACTTCGCCAGCCCCACGCCCCTAGGCTATAGCCCACCGTGTTTTTGGGGATTTTTCCGCTGGACGAACTCGGGGCCCCGGCCTTCGGGTGCTCGTTTTTGGGCGCGGCTGTGCTTGTGGCCTATTTTTGGAACACGGAGGTGCCTCGCAAAGTCTCGCCCCATTCCGAGTCCGGCGGACGAACTTCGCCAGCCCCGCGCCCCTAGGCTATAGCCCACCTGGTTTTTGGGCATTTTTCCACTGGACGAACTTGGGGCCCCGGCCTTCGGCCGCTCGTTTTTGGGCGCGGCTGTGCCCGCGGCCTATTTTTGGCACACGGTGGGGCCTTGCAAAGTCTCGCCCCATTCCGAGTCCGGCGGACGAACTTCGCCAGCCCCACGCCCCTAGGCTATAGCCCACCGTGTTTTTGGGCATTTTTCCGCTGTACGAACTCGGGGCTCCGGCCTTCGGGCGCTCGTTTTTGGGCGCGGCTGTGCCCGTGGCCTATTTTTGGCACACGGAGGGGCCTCGCAAAGTCTTGCCCCATTCCGAGTCCGGCGGACGAACTTCGCCAGCCCCACGCCCCAAGGCTATAGCCCACCTATTTTTTGGGCATTTTTTCACTGGACGAACTTGGGGCCCCGGCCTTCGGCCGCTTGTTTTTGGGCGCAGCTGTGCCCGCGGCCTATTTTTGGCACTCGGAGGGGCCTCGCAAAGTCTCGCCCCATTCCGAGTTCGGCGGACGAACTTCGCCAGCCCCACGCCCCTAGGCTATAGCCCACCTATTTTTTGGGCTTTTTTCCACTAGACGAACTTGGGGCCCCGACTTCGGCCGCTCGTTTTTGGGCGCGGCTATGCCCGCAGCCTATTTTTGGCATACGGAGGGGCCTCGCAAAGTCTCGCCCCATTCCGAGTCCGGCGGAAAAAGTTCGCCACCCCCACGCCCCAAGGCCATAGCCCACCCGTTTTTTGGACATTTTTCCGTTGGACGAACTTGGGGCCCCGGCCTTCGGGCGCTCGTTTTTGGCCGCGGCTGTGCCTGTGGCCTATTTTTGGCACACGGAGGGGACTCGCAAACTTTTGTATCATTCCGAGTCCGGCGGATGAACTTCGCCAGCCCCACGCCCCAAGGCTATAGCCCACCCGCTTTTTTGGCATTTTTCCGCTGGACGAACTTTGGGCCCCGGCCTTCGGGCGCTCGTTTTTTGGCGCGGCTGTGCCGGCTGCCTATTTTTGGAACACGGAGGGGCCTCGCAAAGTCTCACCCCATTCCGAGTCCGGCGGACGAACATCGCCAGCCCCACGCCCCTAGGCTATAGCCCTCCCATTTTTTGGGCATTTTTCTGCTGGACGAACTTTGGGCCCCGGCCTTCGGGCGCTCGTTTTTGGGCGCAGCTGTGCCCGCGGCCTATTTTTACCACACGGAGGGGCCTCGTAATGTCTCGCCCCATTCCGAGTCCGGCGAACGAACTTCGCCAGCCTCACGCCCCAAGGCTATAGCCCACCCGTTTTTTGGGCATTTTTTCCGTTGGACGAACTTACGGCCCCGGCCTTCGGGCGCTCGTTTTTGGGCGCGGCTGTGCCTGTGGCCTATTTTTGGCACACGGAGGGGCCTCTCAAAGGCTCGCCCCTTTCCGAGTCCGGCAGATGAACTTCGCCAGCCCCACGCACCAAGGCTATAGCCCACCCGCTGTTTTGGCATTTTTCCGCTGGTCGAACTTGGGGCCCCGGCCTTCAGACGTTCGTTTTTGGGCGCGGCTGTGCCCGCGGCCTATTTTTGGCACACGGAGGGGCCTCGTAAAGTCTCGCCCCATTCCGAGTCCGGCGGACGAACTTCGCCAGCCCCACGCCCCAAGGCTATAGCCCACCTGGTTTTTGGGTATTTTTCCGCTGGACGAACTCGGGGCCCCGGCCTTCGGGCGCTCGTTTTTGGGCGCGGCTGTGACCGCGGCCTATTTTTGGCACACGGGGTGGCCTCACAAAGTCTCGCCCCATTCCGAGTCCGGCGGACGAACATCGCCAGCCCCACGCCCCAAGGCTATAGCTCTCCCATTTTTTGGGCATTTTTCTGCTGGACGAACTTTGGGGCCCGGCCTTCGGGTGCTCGTTTTTGGGCGCAGCTGTGCCCGAGGCCTATTTTTGCCACACGGAGGGGTCTCGCAATGTCTCGCCCCATTCCAAGTCCGGCGGACGAACTTCGCCAGCCTCAAGCCCCAAGGCTATAGCCCACACGTTTTTTGGGCATTTTTTCCGCTGGACGAACTTGGGGACCCGGCCTTCGGGCGCTCGTTTTTGGGTGTGGCTGTGCCCGCGGTCTATTTTTGGCACACGGAGGGGCCTCGCAAAGTCTCGTCCCATTCCGAGTCCGGGGGATGAACTTCGCCAGCCCCGCGCCCCAAGGCTATAGCCCACCTGTTTTTTGGGCATTTTTCCGCTGGACGAACTTGGGGCCCCGGCCTTCGGGCGCTCGTTTTTGGGCGCGGCTGTGCCCGCGGCCTATTTTTGGCACACGGTGGGGCCTCGCAAAGTCTCGCCCCATTCCGAGTCCGGCGGACGAACTTCGCCAGCCCCACGCCCCAAGGCTATAGCCCACCCGTTTTTTGGGCATTTTTCCGTTGGACGAACTTGGGGCCCCGGCCTTCGGACGCTCGTTTTTGGGCGCGGCTGTGCCGGCGGCCTATTTTTGGCACACGGAGGGGCCTCGCAAAGTGTCGCCCCATTCCGAGACCTGCGGACGAACTACGCCGGCCCCACGCCCCAAGGCTATAGCCCACCCATTTTTTGGGCATTTTTCCGCATGGCGAACTTGGGGCCCCAGCCTTCGGGCGCTCGTTTTTGGGCACGGCTATGCCCGGGGCCTATTTTTAGCACTCGGAGAAGCCTCGCAAAGTCTCGCCCCATTCCCAGTCCGGCGGACGAACATCGCCAGCCCCACGCCCCGAGGCTATAGCTCTCCGGTTTTTTGGGCATTTTTCTGCAGGACGAACTTTGGGCCCCGGCCTTCGGGCGCTTGTTTTTGGGCGCAGCTGTGCCCGCGGCCTATTTTTGCCACACGGAGGGGCCTCGCAATGTCTCGCCCCATTCCGAGTCCGGCGGACGAACTTCGCCAGCCCCACGCCCCAAGGCTATAGCCCACACGCTTTTTGGGCATTTTTCCGCTGGACGAACTTGGGGACCCGGCCTTCGGGCGCTTGTTTTTTGGTGTGGCTGTGCCCGCGGCCTATTTTTGGCACACGGAGGGGCCTCGTAAAGTCTCGCCCCATTCCGAGTCCGGCGGACGAACTTCGCCAGCCCCACGCCCCATGGCTATAGCCCACCTGGTTTTTGGGCATTTTTCCGCTGGACGAACTCGGGGCCCCGGCCTTCGGGCGCTCGTTTTTGGGCGCGGCTGTGACCGCGGCCTATTTTTGGCACACGGAGGGGCCTCGCAAAGTGTCGCCCCATTCCGAGTCCGGCGGACGAACTACGCCGGCCCCACGCCCCAAGGCTATAGCCCACCCATTTTTTGGGCATTTTTCCGCATGACGAACTTGGGGCCCCAGCCTTCGGGCGCTCGTTTTTGGGCACGGCTGTGCCCGGGACCTATTTTTAGCACTCGGAGAAGCCTCGCAAAGTCTCGTCCCATTCCCAGTCCGGCGGACGAACATCGCCAGCCCCACGCCCCGAGGCTATAGCTCTCCGGTTTTTTGGGCATTTTTCTGCTGGACGACTTTGGGCCCCGGCCTTCGGGCGCTTGTTTTTGGGCGCAGCTGTGCCCGCGGCCTATTTTTGGCACAAGGAGGGGCCTCGCAATGTCTCGCCCCATTCCGAGTCCGGCGGACGAACTTCGCCAGCCCCACGCCCCAAGGCTATAGCCCACACGCTTTTTGGGCATTTTTCCGCTGGACGAACTTGGGGACCCGGCCTTCGGGCGCTCGTTTTTGGGCGTGGCTGTGCCCGCGGCCTATTTTTGGCACATGGAGGGGCCTCGCAAAGTCTCGCCCCATTCCGAGTCCGGCGGACGAACTTCGCCAGCCCCACGCCCCAAGGCTATAGCCCGCCCGTTTTTTGGGCATTTTTCCGCTGGACGAATTTGGGGCTCCGGCCTTCGGGCGCTCGTTTTTGGGCGCGGCAGTGGCTGCGGCCTATTTTTGGCACACGGAGGGGCCTCGTAAAGTCTCGCCCCATTCTGAGTCCGGCGGACGAACTTCGCCAGCCCCACGCCCCAAGGCTATATCCCACCCATTTTTTGGGCATTGTTCCACTGGACGAACTTGGGGCCCCGGCCTTCGGGCACTCATTTTTGGGCGCGGCTGTGCCCGCGGCGTATTTTTGGCACATGGAGGGGCCTCGCAAAGTCTCACCCCATTCCGAGTCCGGCGGACGAACTTCGCCAGCCCCATGCCCCATGCCCCAAGGCTATAGCCCACCCGTTTTTTGGGTATTTTTTCCGCTGGACGAACTTGGGGCCCCAGCCTTTGGGCACTCGTCTTTGGGTGCGGCGGTGCCCGCGCCCTATTTTTGGCACACGGAGGAGCCTCGCAAAGTCTCTCCCCATTCCGAGTCCGGCGGACAAACTTCGCCAGCCCCACGCCCCAAGGCTATAGCCCACCTGTTTTTTGGGCATTTTTTCGCTGGACGAACTTGGGGCCCCGGCCTTTGGGCGCAGCTGTGCCCGCGGCCTATTTTTGGCACACGGAGGGGCCTCGCAAAGTCACGCCCCATTCCGAGTCCGGCGGACGAACTTCGGCAGCCCCACACCCCAAGGCTATAGCCCACCCATTTTTTGGGCATTTTTCCGCTGGACGAACTTGGGGCCGCAGCCTTTGGGCACTCGTTTTTGGGCACGGCTGTGCCTGCGGCCTATTTTTAGCGCACGGAGGGGGCTCGCAAAGTCTCGCCCCATTCTGAGTCCGGCGGACGAACTTCGCCAGCCCCACGCCCCAAGGCTATAGCCCACCCGTTTTTTTGGCATTTTTCCGCTGGACGAACTTGGGTCCCGGCCTTCGGGCACTCGTTTTTGGGCGCGGCTGTGCCCGCGGCTTATTTTTGGCACACGGAGGGGCCTCGCAAAGTCTCGCCCCATTCCAAGTCCGGCGGACGAACTTCGCCAGCCCCATGCCCCAAGGCTATAGCCCACCTATTTTTTGGGCATTTTTCCGCTTGACGAACTTGGGGCCCCCGGCCTTCAGGCGCTCGTTTTTATGCGCGGGCCTTTTTTTGGCACACGGAGGGGCTTCGTAAAGTCTCGCCCCATTCTGAGTCCGGCGGACGAGCTTCGCCAGCCCCACGCCCCAAGGCTATAGCCCACCTATTTTTTGGGCATTTTTCCGCTGGACGAACTTGGGGCCCCGGCCTTCGGGTGCTCATTTTTGGTCGCGGACCTATTTTTGGCACACGGAGGGGCCTCGCAAAGTCTCGCCCCATTCCGAGTCCGGCAGACAAACTTCGCCAGCCCCACGCCCCAAGGCTATAGCCCACCTGTTTTTTGGGCATTTTTCCGCTGGACGAACTTGGGGCCCCGGCCTTCGGGCGCTCGTTTTTGGGCGCGGATGTGCCCGCGGCCTATTTTTGGCACACGGAGGGGCCTCGCAAAGCCCATTACGAGTCCGGCGGACGAACTTTGCCAGCCCCACGCCCCAAGGCTATAGCTCACCCGTTTTTTGGGAATTTTTCCGCTGGACGAACTTGGGGCCCCGGCCTTCGGGGGCTCGTTTTTAGGCGCGGCTGTGCCCGCGGCCTATTTTTGGCACACGGAGGGGCCTCGCAAAGTCTCGCCCCATTCCGAGTCCTGCGGACGAACTTCGCCAGCCCCACGCCCAAAGGCTATAGCCCACCTGTTTTTTGGGCATTTTTCCGCTTGACGAACTTAAGGCCCCGGCCTTCAGGTGCTCGTTTTTGGGCGCGGGCCTATTTTTGGCACACGGAGGGGCATCGTAAAGTCTTGCCCCATTCCGAGTCCGGCGGACGAGCTTCGCCAGCCCCACGCCCCAAGGCTATAGCCCACCTGTTTTTTGGGCATTTTTCCGCTGGTCGAACTTGGGGCCCCGGCCTTCGGGTGCTCATTTTTGGGCGCGGACCTATTTTTGGCACACGGAGGGGCCTCGCAAAGTCTCGCCCCATTCCGAGTCCAGCGGACGAACTTCGCCAGCCCCACGTCCCAAGGCTATAGCCCACCTGTTTTTTGGGCATTTTTCCGCTGGACGAACTTGGGGCCCCGGCCTTCGGGCGCACCTTTTTGGGCGCGGATGTGCCCGCGGCCTATTTTTGGCACACGGAGGGGCCTCGCAAAGCCCATTACGAGTCCGGCGGACGAACTTCGACAGCCCCACGCCCCAAGGCTATAGCCCACCCATTTTTTGGGCATTTTTCCGCAGGACGAACTTGGGGCCCCGTCCTTCGGCGCTCGTTTTTGGGCGCGGCTGTTTCCGCGGGCTATTTTTGGCACACGGAGGGGCCTCGCAAAGTCTCGCCCCATTCCGAGTCCGGCGGACGAACTTCGCCAGCCCCACACGCCAAGGCTATAGCCCACCCGTTTTTTGGGCATTTGTCCGCTAGACGAACTTGGGGCCCCGGCATTCGGGCGCTCGTTTTTGGGCGCGCTGTACCCGCGGTCTATTTTTGGTACACGGAGGGGCCTCGCAAAGTCTCGCCAGCTCCACGGCCCAAGGCTATAGCCCACCCGTTTTTTTGGCATTTTTCCGCTGGACGAACTTGGGGCCCCAACCTTCGGGCACTCGTTTTTGGGCGCGGCTGTGCTCGAGGCCTATTTTTGGCACACGGAGGGGACTCGCAAAGTCTCGCCCCATTCCGAGTCCTGCTGACGAACTTAGCCAGCCCCACACCCCAAGGCTATAGCCCACCTGTTTTTTGGGCATTTTTCCACTGGACGAACTTGGGGCCCCAACCTTCGGGCGCTCGTTTTTGCCCGCGGCTGTGCCCACGGCCTATTTTTGACACACGGAGAGGCCTCTTAAAGTCTCACCCCATTCCGAGTCCGGCGGACGAACTTCGCCAGCCGCACGCCCCAAGGCTATAGCTCACCCGTTTTTTGGGAATTTTTCCGCTGGACGAACTTGGGGCCCCGGCCTTCGGGGGCTCGTTTTTGGGCGCGGCTGTGCCCGCGGCCTATTTTTGGCACACGGAGGGGCCTCGCAAAGTCTCGCCCCATTCTGAGTCTGGCGGACGAACTTCGCCAGCCCCACGCCCCAAGGCTATAGCCCACCCGTTTTTTGGTCATTTTTCCACTGGACGAACTTGGGGCCCCGGCCTTCGGGCGCTCGTTTTTGGGCTCGACTGTGCCCGCGGCCTATTTTTGGCACACGGAGGGGCCTCGCAAAGTCTCGCCCCATTCCGAGTCTGGCGGGCGAACTTCGCCAGCCCCACGCCCCAAGGCTATAGCCCACCCGTTTTTTGGGCATTTTTCCGCTGGACGAATGGAGGCCCCGGCATTCGGGCTCTAGTTTTCGGACGCGGCTGTGCCTGCGGCCTATTTTTGGCACACGGAGGGGCCTCGCAAAGTCTCGCCCCATTCTGAGTTCGGCGGACGAACTTCGCCAGCCCCACGCCCCAAGGCTATAGCCCACCCGTTTTTTGGTCATTTTTCCACTGGACGAACTTGGGGCCCCGGCCTTCGGGCGCTCGTTTTTGGGCGCGGCTGTGCCCGCGGCCTATTTTTGGCACACGGAGGGGCCTCGCAAAGTCGCGCCCCATTCCGAGTCCGGAGGACGAACTTCGCCAGCCCCACGCCCCAAGGCTATAGCCCACCCCTTTTTTTGGCATTTTTCGGCTGGACGAACTTGGGGACCCGGGCTTCGGGTGCTCGCTTTTGGACACGGCTGTGCCCGCGGCCTATTTTTGGCATGCGGAGGGGCCTCGCAAAGTCTCGCCCCATTCCGAGTCTGGTGGACGAACTTCGCCAGCCCCACACCCCAAGGCTATAGCCCACCCATTTTTTGGGAATTTTTCCGCATGACGAACTTGGGGCCCCGGCCTTCGGGCGCTCGTTTTTGGAAGCGGATGTGCCCGCGGCCTATTTTTGGCACACGGAGGGGCATCGCAAAATCTAGCCCCATTCCGAGACCGGTGGAAGAACTTCGCCCGCCCCACGCCCCAACGCTATAGCCCACCCGTTTTTTGGGCATTTTTCCGTTGGACGTACTTGGGGCCCCGGCCTTCGGGCGCTCGTTTTTGGGAGCGGCTGTGCCCGCGGCCTATTTTTGGTAAACGGAGGTGCCTCGCAAAGTCTCGCCCCATTCCGAGTCCGGCGGACGAACTTCGCCAGCCCCACGCCCCAAGGCTATAGCCCACCCATTTTTTGGGCATTTTTCCACTGGACGAACTTGGGGCCCTGGCCTTCGGGCGTTCGTTTTTGGACGCGGATGTGCCCGCAGCCTATTTTTGGCAAACGGAGGGGCCTCCCAAAATCTAGGCCCATTCCGAGTCCGGCGGACGAACTTCGCCAGCCCTACGCCCGAAGGCTATAGCCCACCCGTTTTTTGGGCATTTTTCCGCTGGACGAACTCGGGGCCCCGGCCTTCGGGCGCTCGTTTTTGGGCGCGGCTGTGCCCGCGGCCTATTTTTGGCACACGGAGGGGTCTCGCAAAGTCTCGCCCCATTCCGAGTCCGGCAGACGAACTTCGCTAGCCCCACACCCCAAGGCTATAGCCCACCCGTTTTTTGGGCATTTTTCCGCTGGACGAACTTGGGGCCCCGGCCTGCGGGCGCTCATTTTTGGGCGCGGCTGTTCCCGCGGCCTATTTTTGGCACACGGAGGGGCCTCGCAAAGTCTCGCCCAAATCCGAGTCCGGCGGACGAACATCGCCAGCCCCACGCCCCAAGGCTACAGTCCACCCGTTTGTTGGACATTTTTCCGCTGGACGAACTTGGGGCCCCGGCCTTCGGGCGCTTGTTTTTGGGCGCGGCTGTGCCCACGGCCTATTTTTGGAAAACGGAGGTGCCTCGCAAAGTCTTGCCCCATTCTGAGTCCGGCGGACGAACTTCGCCAGCCCCACGCCCCAAGGCTATAGCCCACCCATTTTTTGGGCATTTTTCCGCTGGACGAACTTGGGGCCCCGGCCTTCGGACCTCGTTTTTGGGCGCGGCTGTGCCCGCAGCCTATTTTCGGCACACAGGGGGGCCTCGCAAAGTGTCGCCCTATTCCGAGTCCGGCGGACGAACTTTGCCAGCCCCACTCCCCAAGGCTATAGCCCACCCGTTTGTTGGGCATTTTTCCACTGGACGAATTTGGGGCCCCGGCCTTCGGGCCCTCGTTTTTGGGCGCGGCTGTGCCCGCGGCCTATTTTTGGCACACGGAGGGGCCTCCCAAAGTCTCGCCCCATTCCGAGTCCGGCGGACGAACTTCGCGAGCCCCATGCCCCAAGGCTATAGCCCACCCGTTTCTTGGGCATTTTTCCACTGGACGAACTTGGGGCCCCGGCCTTCGGGCGCTCGTTTTTGGGCGCGGCTGTGCCCGCGGCCTATTTTTGGCACGCGGAGGGGCCTCCCAAAATCTAGCCCCATTCCGAGTCTGGCGGACGAACTTCGCCAGCCCCACGCCCCAAGGCTATAGCCCACCCGTTTTTTGGGCATTTTTCCGCTGGACGAACTCGGGGCCCTGGCCTTCGGGCGCTCGTTTTTGGGCGCGGCTGTGCCCGCGGCCTATTTTTGGCACACGGAGGGGTCTCGCAAAGTCTCACCCCATTCCAAGTCCAGCGGACGAACTTCGCCAGCCCCACGCCCCAAGGCTATAGCCCACCCGTTTTTTGGGCATTTTTCCGCTGGACGAACTTGGGGGCTCGGCCTTCGGGCGCTCGTTTTTGGTCGCGGCTGTGCCCGCGGCCTATTTTTGGCACACGGAGGGGCCTCGCAAAGTCTCGCCCAAATCCGAATCCGGCGGACGAACGTCGCCAGCCCCACGCCCCAAGGCTACAGTCCACCCGTTTGTTAGGCAGTTTTCCGCTGGACGAACTTGGGGCCCCGGCCTTCGGGCGCTTGTTTTTGGGCGCGGCTGTGCCCGCGGCCTATTTTTGGCAAACGGAGGCGCCTCGCAAAGTCTTGCCCCATTCCGAGTCCGGCGGACGAACTTCGCCAGCCCCCCGCCCCAAGGCTATAGCCCACCCATTTTTCGGGCATTTTTCCGCTGGACGAACTTGGGGCCCCGGCCTTCGGGCTCTCGTTTTTGGACGCGGATGTGCCCGCGGCCTATTTTTGGCACACGGAGGGGACTCGCAAAATCTAGCCCCATTCTGAGTCCGGCGGACGAACTTCGCCAGCCCCACGCCCCAAGGCTATAGCCCACCCGTTTTTTTGGCATTTTTCCGCTGGACGAACTCGGGGCCCCGGCCTTCGGACGCTCGTTTTTGGGCGCGGCTGTGCCCGCAGCCTATTTTTGGCACACGGAGGGGCCTCCCAAAATCTAGCCCCATTCCGAGTCCGGCGGACGAAGTTCGCCAGCCCCACGCCCCAAGGCTATAGCCCACCCGTTTTTTTGGCATTTTTCCGCTGGACGAACTCGGGGCCCCGGCCTTCGGACGCTCGTTTTTGGGCGCGGCTGTGCCCGCAGCCTATTTTTGGCACACGGAGGGGCCTCCCAAAATCTAGCCCCATTCCGAGTCCGGCGGACAAAGTTCGCCAGCCCCACGCCCCAAGGCTATAGCCCACCCGTTTTTTTGGCATTTTTTCCGCTGGACGAACTTGGGGCCCCGGCCTTCGGGCGCTCGTTTTTGGGCACGGCTGTGCCCGCGGCCTATTTTTGGCACACGGAGGGGCCTCGCAAAGTCTCGCCCCATTCCGAGTCCGGCGGACGAACTTCGCCAGCCCCACGCCCCAAGGCTATAGCCCACCCGTTTTTTGGGAATTTTTCCGCTGAACGAACTTGGGGCCCCGGCCTTCGGGCGCTCGTTTTTGGGCGCGGCTGTGCCCGCGGCCTATTTTTGGCACACTGAGGGGCCTCGCAAAGGCTTGCCCCACTCCGAGTCCAGCGGGCGAACTTCGCCAGCCCCACGCCCCAAGGCTATAGCCCACCCATTTTTTGGGCATTTTTTCCGCTGGATGAACTTGCGGCCCCGGCCTTCGGGCGCTCGTTTTTGGGCGCGGCTGTGCCCGCGGCCTATTTTTGCCACACGGAGGGGCCTCGCAAAGTCTACCTCCATTCCGAGTCCGGCGGACGAACTTCGCCAGCCCCACGCCCCAAGGCTATAGCCCACCCGTTTTTTAGGCATTTTTCCACTGGACGAACTTGGGACCCCGGCCGTCGGGCGCTCGCTTTTGGCGCGGTTGTGCCAGCGGCCTATTTCTGGCACACGGAGGGGCCTCACAAAGTCTCGCCCCATTCCGAGTCCGGCGGATGAACTTCGCCTGCCCCACGCCCCAAGGCTATAGCCCACCCGTTTTTTGGGCATTTTTCCGCTGGACGAACTTGGGGCCGCGGCCGTCGGGCGATCGTTTTTGGGCGCGGCTGTGCCCGCGGCGTATTTTTGGCACACGGAGGGGCCTCGGAAAGTCTCACCCCATTCCGAGTACGGCGGACAAACTTCGCCAGCCCCACGCCCCAAGGCTATAGCCCACCCGTTTTTTGGGCATTTTTCCGCTGGACGAACTTGGGGCCCCGGCCTTCGGGCGGTCGTTTTTTCGGCGCGGCTGTGCCCGCGGCCTATATTCGGCATACGGACGGGCCTCGCAGAGTCTCGCCTCATTCCGAGTCCGACGGACGAACTTCGCCCGCCCCACGCCCCAAGGCTATAGCCCACCCGGTTTTTGTGCATTTTTTCGCTGGACGAACTTGGGGCCCCGGCCTTCGGGCGCTAGTTTTTGGGCGAGGCTGTGTCCGCGGCCTATTTTTGGCACACGGTGAGGCCTCGCAAAGTCTCGGCTCATTCCGAGTCCGGCGGACGAACTTCGCCAGCCCCACGCCCCAAGGCTATAGCCCACCCGTGTTTTGGGCATTTTTCCGCTGGACGAACTTGGGGCCCCGGCCTTCGGGTGCTCGTTTTTGGGCGCGGCTGTGCCCGCGGCCTATTTTTGGCACACGGAGGGGCTCGTAAAGTCTCTCCCTATTCCGAGTCCGGCGGACGAACTTCGCCAACCCCACGCCCCAAGGCTATGGCCCACCCGTTTGTTGGGCATTTTTCCACTGGACGAACTTGGGGCCCCGGCCTTCGGGCGCTCGTTTTTTGGCGCGGCTTGGCCCGCGGCCTATTTTTGGCACACGGAGGGGCCTCCCAAAGTCTCGCCCCATTCCGAGTCCGGAGGACGAACTTCGCCAGCCCCATGCCCCAAGGCTATAGCCCACCCATTTTTTGGGCATTTTGCCGCTGGACGAACTTGGGGCCCCGACCTTCGGGCCCTCGTTTTTCGTCGCGGCTGTGCCCGCGGCCTATTTTTGGCACACGGGGGGGCCTCGCAAAGTGTCGCCCTATTCCGAGTCCGGCGAACGAACTTTGCCAGCCCCACGCCCCAAGGCTATAGCCCACCCGTTTGTTGGGCATTTTTCCACTGGACGAATTTGGGGTTCCGGCCTTCGGGCGCTCGTTTTTGGGCGCGGCTGTGCCCGCGGCCTATTTTTGGCACATGGAGGGGCCTCCCAAAGTCTCGCCCCATTCCGAGTCCGGCGGACGAACTTCGCCAGCCCCATGCCCCAAGGCTATAGCCCACACCCGTTTTTTGGCCATTTTTCCGCTGGACGAACTTGGGGCCCCGGCCTTCGGGCGCTCGTTTTTGGGCGCGGCTGTGCCCGCAGCCTATTTTTGGCACACGGAGGGGCCTCCCAAAATCTAGCCCCATTCCGAGTCCGGCGGACGAAGTTCGCCAGCCCCACGCCCCAAGGCTATAGCCCACCCGTTTTTTTGGCATTTTTCCGCTGGACGAACTTGGGGCCCCGGCCTTTGGGCGCCCGTTTTTTGGCGCGGCTTGGCCCGCGGCCTATTTTTGGCACACGGATGGGCATCCCAAAGTCTCGCCCCATTCCGAGTCTGGCAGACGAACTTCGCCAGCCCCACGCCCCAAGGCTATAGCCCACCCATTTTTTGGGCATTTTTCGGCTGGAAGAACTTGGGGCCCCGGCCTTCGGGCGCTCGTTTTTGGGCGCGGCTGTGCCCGCAGCCTATTTTTGGCACACGGAGGGGCCTCCCAAAATCTAGCCCCATTCCGAGTCCGGCGGACGAAGTGCGCCAGCCCCACGCCCCAAGGCTATAGCCCACCCGTTTTTTGGGCATTTTTCCGCTGGACGAACTCGGGGCCCCAGCCTTGGGGCGCTCGTTTTTGGGCGCGGCTGTGCCGGCGGCCTATTTTTGGCACACGGAGGGGTCTCGCAAAGTCTCGCCCCATTCCGAGTCCGGCGGACGAACTTCGCCAGCCCCACGCCCCAAGGCTATTGCCCACCCCATTTTTTGGGCAGTTTTTCGCTGGACGAACTTGTTGCCCCGTCCTTCGGGCGCTCGTTTTTGGGCGCGGCGGTGACCGCGGCCTTTTTTTGGTACACGGAGGGGCCTCGCAAAGTCTCGTCCAAATCCGAGTCCGGCGGACGAACATCGCCAGCCCCTCGCCCCAAGGCTACAGTCCACCCGCTTGTTGGGCATTTTTCTGCTGGACGAACTTGGGGCCCCGGCCTTCGAGCGCTTGTTTTTGGGCGCGGCTGTGCCCGCGGCCTATTTTTGGCAAACGGAGGAGCCTCTCAAAGTCTTGCCCCATTCCGAGTCCGGCGGACAAACTTCGCAAGCCCCACGCCCCAAGGCTATAGCCCACCCATTTTTTGGGCATTTTTCCGCTGGACGAACTTGGGGCCCCGGCCTTCGGGCGCTCGTTTTTGGACGCGGATGTGCCCGCGGCCTATTTTTGGCACACGGAGGGGCCTCGCAAAGTCTTGCCCCATTCCGAGTCCGGCGGACGAACTTCGCCAGCCCCACGCCCCAAGGCTATAGCCCACCCCGTTTTTTGGGAATTTTTCCGCTGAACGAACTTGGGGCCCCGGCCTTCGGGCGCTCGTTTTTGGGCGCGGCTGTGCCCGCGGCCTATTTTTGGCACACTGAGGGGCCTCGCAAAGGCTTGCCCCACTCCGAGTCCGGCGGGCGAACTTCGCCAGCCCCACGCCCCAAGGCTATAGCCCACCCATTTTTTGGGCATTTTTCCGCTGGACAAACTTACGGCCCCGGCCTTCGGGCGCTCGTTTTTGGACGCGGCTGTGCCCGCGGCCTATTTTTGCCACACGGAGGGGCCTCGCAAAGTCTAGCGCCATTCCGAGTCCGGCGGACGAAGTTCGCCAGCCCCACGCCCCAAGGCTATAGCCCACCCGTTTTTTAGGCATTTTTCCACTGGACGAACTTGGGGCCCCGGCCGTCGGGCGCTCGCTTTTGGCGCGGTTGTGCCAGCGGCCTACTTCTGGCACAAGGAGGGGCCTCACAAAGTCTCGCCCCATTCCGAGTCCGGCGGACGAACTTCGCCTGCCCCACGCCCCAAGGCTATAGCCCACCCGTTTTTTGGGCATTTTTCCGCTGGACGAACTTGGGGCCGCGGCCGTCGGGCGATCGTTTTTGGGCGCGGCTGTGCCCGCGGCGTATTTTTGGCACACGGAGGGGCCTCGGAAAGTCTCTCCCCATTCCGAGTACGGCGGACAAACTTCGCCAGCCCCACGCCCCAAGGCTATAGCCCACCCGTTTTTTGGGCATTTTTCCGCTGGACGAACTTGGGGCCCCGGCCTTCGGGCGGTCATTTTTCGGCGCGGCTGTGCCCGCGGCCTATTTTCGGCATACAGACGGGCCTCGCAGAGTCTCGCCTCATTCCGAGTCCGACGGACGAACTTCGCCCCGCCCCACGCCCCAAGGCTATAGCCCACCCGGTTTTTGTGCATTTTTTCGCTGGACGAACTTGGGGCCCCGGCCTTCGGGCGCTAGTTTTTGGGCGAGGCTGTGTCCGCGGCCTATTTTTGGCACACGGTGAGGCCTCGCAAAGTCTCGGCTCATTCCGAGTCCGGCGGACGAACTTCTCCAGCCCCACGCCCCAAGGCTATAGCCCACCCGTGTTTTGGGCATTTTTCCGCTGGACGAACTTGGGGCCCCGGCCTTCGGGTGCTCGTTTTTGGGCGCGGGCCGTGCCCTCGGCCTATTTTTGGCACAAGGAGGGGCCTCGCAAAGTCTCGCCCCATTCCGAGTCCGGCGGACGAACTTCGCCAGCCCCATGCCCCAAGGCTATAGCCCACCCATTTTTTGGGCATTTTTCCGTTAGCGAACTTGGGGCCCCCGGCCTTCGGGCGTGGCTGTGCCCGCGGCCTATTTTTGGCACACGGAGGGACCTCACAAAGTCTCGCCTCATTCCGAGTCCGGCGGACGAACTTCACCAGCCCCACGCCCCAAGGCTATAGCCCACCCGTTTTTTGGGCATTTTTCTGCTGGACGAACTTGGAGCCCTGGCGTTCGGGCCCTCGTTTTTGGGCGCGGCTGTGCCCGCGGCCTATTTTTGGCACACGGAGGGGCCACCCAAAGTCTCGCCTCATTCCGAGTCCGGCGGACGAACTTCACCAGCCCCACGCCCTAAGGCTATAGCCCACCCGTTTTTTGGGCATTTTTCTGCTGGACGAACTTGGAGCCCCGGCCTACGGGCGCTCGTTTTTGGGCGCGGCTGTGGTCGCGGCCTATTTTTGGCACACGGAGGGGCCTCGCAAAGTCTCGCCCCATTCCGAGTCCGGCGGACGAACATCGCCAGCCCCACGCCCCAAGGCTATAGCCCACCCGTTTTCTGGGCATTTTGCCGCTGGACGAACTTGTGGCCCCGGCCTTCGGGCGCTCGGTTTTGGGCGCGGCTCTACCCGCGGCCTATTTTTGGCACACAGAGGGGCCTCAAAAAGTCTCGCCCCATTCCTAGTCCGGCGGACGAACTTCGCCGGACCTACGCCCCAAGGATATAGCCCACCCGTTTTTTGGGCATTTTTTCCGCTGGACGAACTTGGGGCCCCGGCCTTCGGTTGCTCGTTTTTGGGCGCGGCTGTGCCCACGGCCTATTTTTGGCAGACGGAGGGGCCTCGCAAAGTCTCGTACCATTCTGAGTCCGGCGGACGAACTTCGCCAGCCCCCACGCCCCAAGGCTATAGCCCACCCATTTTTTTGGCATTTTTCCGCTTAACGAACTTGGGGCCCCGGCCTTCGGGCGCTCGTTTTTGGGCGCGGCTATCCCCGCGGCCTAATTTTCGCACACGGAGGGGCCTCGCAAAGTCTCCCCCCATTCCGAGTTCGGCGGACGAACTTCACCAGCCCCACGCCCCAAGGCTATAGCCCACCCGGTTTTTGGACATTTTTCCGCTGGATGAACTTGGGGCCCCCGGCCTTCGGTTGCTCGTTTTTGGGCGCGGCTGTGCCCGCTGCCTATTTTTGGCACACGGAGGTGCCTCGCAAAGTCTAGCCCCATTCCGAGTCTGGTGGATGAAGTTCGCCAGCCCCACGCCCCATGGCTATAGCCCACCCGTTTTTTGGGCATTTTTCCGCTGGACGAACTTTGGGCCCCGGCCTTCGGGCGCCCGTTTTTGGGCGCGGCTCTGCCCGCGGCCTATTTTTGGCACACGGAGGGACCTCGAAAAGTCTCGCCCCATTCTGAGTCCAGCGGACGAACTTCGCCGGACTTACTCCCCAAGGATATAGCCCACCCGTTTTTTGGGCATTTTTCCGCTGGACGAACTTGGGGCCCTGGCTTTCGGTTGCTCGTTTTTCGGCGCGGCTGTGCCCACGGCCTATTTTTGTCACACGGAGGGGCCTCGTAAAGTCTCATACCATTCCGAGTCCGGCGGACGATACTTCCGCCTGCCCCACGCCCTAGGGCTATAGCCCACCCGTTTTTTGGGCATTTTTCTGCTGGACGAACTTGGGGCCCCGGCCTTCGGGCGCTCGTTTTTGGGCGCGCCTGTGCCCGCGGCCTAATTTTCGCACACGGAGGGGCCTCGCAAAGTCTCCCCCGATTTCGAGTTCGGCGGACGAACTTCGCCAGCCCCCACGCCCCAAGGCTATAGCCCACCCGTTTTTTGTGCATTTTTCCGCTGGACGAACTTTGGGTCCCGGCCTTCGGGCACTCGTTTTAGGGCGCGGCTGTGCCCGCGGTCTATTTTTGGTGCACGGAGGGGCCTCGTAAAGTCTCGTCCCATTCTGTGTCCGGCGGACGAACTTCGCCATCCCACGCCCCAAGGCTATAGCCCACCCATTTTTTGGGGCATTTTTTCCGCTAGAATAACTTAGGGCACTGGCGTTCGGGGCGCTCGTTTTTTGGGCACAACTGTGCCCGCGGCCTATTTTTGGCACACGGAGGGGCCTCGCAAAGTCTCGCCCCATTCCGAGTCCGGCGGACGAACTTCACCAGCCCCACGCCCCAAGGCTATAGCCCACCCGTTTTTTGGGCATTTTTCCGCTGGACGAACTTGGGGCCCCGGCCTTCGGGAGCTCGTTTGTGGGCGCGGCTGTGCCCGCCACCTATTTTTGGCACACGGAGGGGCCTCGACAAGTCTCGCCCCATTCCGAGTCCGGCGGACGAACTTCGCCAGCCCCACGCCCCGAGGCTATAGCCAACCCGTTTTTTGGGCATTTTTCCGCTGGACGAACTTGGGGCCCCGACCTTCGGGCGCTTGTTTTTGGGCGCGGCTGTGCCCGCGCCCTATTTTTGGCACACGGAGGAGCCTCACAAAGTCTCGCCCCATTCCGAGTGCGGCGGAAGAACTTCCCAGCCCGAGGCCCCAAGGCTATAGCCCACCCGTTTTTTGGGCATTTTTCGGCTGGACGAACTTGGGTCCCCGGCATTCGTGCGATCGTTTTTGGGCGCGGCTGTGCCCGCGGCCTATTTTTGGCACATGGAGGGGCCTCGCAAAGTCTCGTCCCATTCCGTGTCCGGCGGACGAACTTCGCCAGCCCCACGCCCCAAGGCTATGGCCCACCCGTTTTTTGGGCATTTTTCCGCTGGACGAACTTGGGACCCCGGCCTTCGGTCGATCGATTTTGGGTGCGGCTGTGCCTGCGGCCTATTTTTTGCACACGGAGGGGCCTCGTAAAGTCTCGCCCCATTCCGAGTCCGGGGGACGAACTTCGCCAGCCCCACGCCCCAAGGCTATAGCCCACCCGTTTTTTGGGCATTTTTCCGCGGGACGAACTTTGGGCCCCGGCCTTCGGGCACTCGTTTTTGGGCGCGGCTGTGCCCGCGGTCTATTTTTCGTGCACGGAGGGGCCTCGCAAAGTCTCGTCCCATTCCGTGTCCGGCGGACGAACTTCGCCATCCCACACCCCAAGGCTATAGCCCACCCATTTTTTGGGCATTTTTCCGCTAGAATAACTTAGGGCACCGGCGTTCGGGCGCTCGTTTTTGGGCACGACTGTGCCCGCAGCCTATTTTTGGCACACGGAGGGGCCTCGCAAAGTCTCGCCCCATTCCGAGTCCGGCGGACGAAGTTCGGCAGCCCCACTCCCCAAGGCTATAGCCCACCCGTTTTTTGGGCATTTTTCCGCTGGACGAACTTGGGGCCCCGGCCTTCGGGCGCTCATTTTTGGGCGCGGCTGTGCCCGATGCCTATTTTTGGCACACAGAGGGGCCTCGTAAAGTCTCACCCCATTCCGAGTCCGGCGGACGAACTTCACCAGCCCCACGCCTCAAGGCTATAGCCCACCCATTTTTTGGGCATTTTTCCGCTGGACGAACTTGGGGCCCCGGCCTTCGTGCGCTCGTTTTTGGGCACGGCTGTGCCCGCGGCCTATTTTTGGCACATGGAAGGGCCTCGCAAAGTCTCGTCCCATTCCGTGTCCGGCGGACGAACTTCGCCAGCCCTACGCCCCAAGGCTATAGCACACCCGTTTTTGGGGCATTTTTCCGCTGGACGAACTTGGGGCCCCAACCTTCGGGCGCTTGTTTTTGGCCGCGGCTGTGCCCGCGGCCTATTTTTGGCACACGGAGGAGCCTCACAAAGTCTCGCCCCATTCCGAGTGCGGCGGAAGAACTTCCCCAGCCCGACGGCCCAAGGCTATAGCCCACCCGTTTTTGGGCATTTTTCCGCTGGACGAACTTGGGGCCCCGCCTTCGTGCGCTCGTTTTTGGGCGCGGCTGTGCCCGCGGCCTATTTTTGGCACATGGAGGGGCCTTGCAAAGTCTCGCCCCATTCCGTGTCCGGCGGACGAACTTCGCCAGCCTCACGCCCCAAGGCTATAGCCCACCCGTTTTTTGGGCATTTTTCCGCTGGACGAGCTTGGGACCCCGGCCTTCGGTCGATCGTTTTTGGGTGCGGCTGTGCCCGCGGCCTATTTTTTGCACACGGAGGGGCCTCGTAAAGTGTCGCCCCATTCCGAGTCCGGCGGACGAACTTCGCCATCCCACACCCCAAGGCTATAGCCCACCCATTTTTTGGGCATTTTTCCGCTAGAATAACTTAGGGCACCGGCGTTCGGGCGCTCGTTTTTGGGCACGACTGTGCCCCCGGCCTATTTTTGGCACACGGAGGAGCCTCACAAAGTCTCGCCCCATTCCGAGTGCGGCGGAAGAACTTCCCCAGCCCGACGGCCCAAGGCTATAGCCCACCCGTTTTTGGGCATTTTTCTGCTGGACGAACTTGGGGCCCCGCCTTCGTGAGCTCGTTTTTGGGCGCGGCTGTGCCCGCGGCCTATTTTTGGCACATGGAGGGGCCTCGCAAAGTCTCGTCCCATTCCGTGTCCGGCGGACAAACTTCGCCAGCCCCACGCCCCAAGGCTATAGCCCACCCATTTTTTGGGCATTTTTCCGCTAGAATAACTTAGGGCACCGGCGTTCGGGCGCTCGTTTTTGGGCACGACTGTGCCCGCGGCCTATTTTTGGCACACGGAGGAGCCTCACAAAGTCTCGCCCCATTCCGAGTGCGGCGGAAGAACTTCCCCAGCCCGACGGCCCAAGGCTATAGCCCACCCGTTTTTGGGCATTTTTCCGCTGGACGAACTTGGGGCCCTGCCTTCGTGCGCTCGTTTTTGGGCGCGGCTGTGCCCGCGGCCTATTTTTGGCACATGGAGGGGCCTCGCAAAGTCTCGTCCCATTCTGTGTCCGGCGGAAGAACTTCGCCAGCCCCACGCCCCAAGGCTATAGCCCACCCGTTTTTTGGGCATTTTTCCGCTGGACGAACTTGGGACCCCGGCCTTCGGTCGATCGTTTTTGGGTGCGGCTGTGCCCGCGGCCTATTTTTTGCACACGGAGGGGCCTCGTAAAGTCTCGCCCCATTCCGAGTCCGGCGGACGAACTTCGCCAGCCCCACGCCCCAAGGCTATAGCCCACCCGTTTTTTGGGCATTTTTCCGCTGGACGAACTTGGGGCCCCGGCCTTCGGGCGCTCGTTTTTGGGCGCGGCTGTGCCCGCGGCCAATTTTTTGCACACGGAGGGGCCTCGCAAAGTCTCGCCCCATTCCGAGTCTGGCGGACGAACTTTGTCTGCCCAACGCCCCAAGGCTATAGCCCACCCGGTTTTTGGGCATTTTTTCCGCTGGATGAACTTGGGGCCCCGGCCTTCGGGCGCTCGTTTTTGGGCGCGGCTGTGCTCGCTGCCTATTTTTGGCACACGGAGGTGGCTCGCAAAGTCTCGCCCCATTCCGAGTCCGGCGAATGAACTTCGCTAGCTCCACGCCCCAAGGCTATATCCCACCCGTTTTTTGGGCATTTTTCCGCTGGACGAACTTGGGGCCCCGGCCTTCAGATGCTAGTTTTTGGGCGCGGCTGTGCCCGCGGCCTATTTTTGGCATTTTTCCGCTGGACGAACTTGGGGCCCCGGCCTTCGGCCGCTCCTATTTGGGCACGGCTGTGCCCGCGGCCGATTTTTGGCACACGGAGGGGCCTCACAAAGTCTCGCCCCATTCCGAGTGCGGCGGAAGAACTTACCCAGCCCGACGCCCCAAGGCCATAGCCCACCTGTTTTTTGGGCATTTTTCCGCAGGACGAACTTGGCGCCCCGGCCTTCGAGCACTCGTTTTTGGGCACGGCTGTGCCCGCGGCCTATTTTTGGCACACGGAGGGGCCTCGCAAAGTCTCGTCCCATTCCGAGTCCGGCGGACAAACTTCGCTAGCCCCACGCCCCAAGGCTATAGGCCTCCCGTTTTTTGGGCATTGTTCCGCTGGACGAACTTGGGGCCCCGGCCTTCGGGCGCTTGTTTTTGGGCGCGGCTGTGCCCGCGGCCTATTTTTGGACGATGGAAGGCCCTCGCAAAGTCTCGCCCCATTCGGAGTCCGGCGGACGAACTTCGCCAGCCCCACGCCCCAAGGCTATAGCTTACCCATTTTTTGGGCATTTTTCCGCTGGACGGACTTGGGGCCCCGGCCTTCGGGCGCTCGTTCTTGGGCGCGGCTATGCCGCGGCCTATTTTTGGCACACGGAGGGGCCTCGCAAAGTCTCGCCCCATTCCGAGTCCGGCGGACGAACTTCGCCAGTCCCACGCCCCAAGGCCATTGCCCACCCGTTTTTTGGGCATTTTTCCGCTGGACGAACTTTGGGCCCCGGCCTTTGGGCATTCGTTTTTGGGCGCGCATGTGCCCGTGGCCTATTTTTGGCACACGGAGGGGCCTCGCAAAGTCTCGTCCCATTCCGAGTCCGGCGGACAAACTTCGCTAGCCCGACGCCCCAAGGCCATAGCCCACCTGTTTTTTGGGCATTTTTCCGCAGGACGAACTTGGCGCCCCGGCCTTCGAGCACTCGTTTTTGGGCACGGCTGTGCCCGCGGCCTATTTTTGGCACACGGAGGGGCCTCGCAAAGTCTCGTCCCATTCCGAGTCCGGCGGACAAACTTCGCTAGCCCCACGCCCCAAGGCTATAGGCCTCCCGTTTTTTGGGCATTTTTCCGCTGGACGAACTTGGGGCCCCGGCCTTCGGGCGCTTGTTTTTGGGCGCGGCTGTGCCCGCGGCCTATTTTTGGAGGACGGAAGGCCCTCGCAAAGTCTCGCCCCATTCGGAGTCCGGCGGACGAACTTCGCCAGCCCCACGCCCCAAGGCTATAGCCCACCCGTTTTTTGGGCATTTTTCCGCTGGACGGACTTGGGGCCCCGGCCTTCGGGCGCTCGTTCTTGGGCGCGGCTATGCCGCGGCCTATTTTTGGCACACGGAGGGGCCTCGCAAAGTCTCGCCCCATTCCGAGCCCGGCGGACGAACTTCGCCAGCCCCACGCCCCAAGGCTATAGCCCACCCGTTTTTTGGGCATTTTTCCGCTGGACGAACTTGGGGCCCCGGCCTTCGGTCGCTCGTTTTTGGGCGGTACTGTGCCTGCGGCCTATTTTTGGCACACGGAGTGCCCTCGCAAAGTCTCGCCCCATTCTGAGTCCGGCGGACGAACTTCGCCAGCCCCACGCCCCAAGGCTATAGCCCACCCGTTTTTTGGGCATTTTTCAGCTGGACGAACTTGGGCCCCGGCCTTCGGGCGCTCGATTTTGGACGCGGCTGTGCCCGCGGCCTATTTTTGGCACACGGAGGGGCCTCGCAAAGTCTCGCCCCATTCCGAGTCCGGCGGACGAACTTCGCCAGCCCAACGCCCCAAGGCTATAGCCCACCCGATTTTTGGGCATTTTTCCGCTGGACGAACTTGGGGCCCCGACCTTCAGGCGATCATTTTTGGGCGCGGCTGTGCCCGCGGCCTATTTATGGCACACGGAGGGGCCTCGCAAAGTCTCACCCCATTCCGAGAGTGGCGGACGAACTTCGCCAAGCCCACGCCCCAAGGCTATAGCGCACCCATTTTTTGGGCATTTTTCCGCTGGACAAACTTGGGGCCCCGGCCTTCGGGTGCTCGTTTTTGGGCGCGGCTGTGACCGCGGCCTATTTTTGGCACACGGAGGGGCCTCGCAAAGTCTCGCCCAATTCCGAGTCCGACGGACGAACTTCGCCAGCCCCACGCCCCAAGGCTATAGCCCATCCATTTTTTGGGATTTTTTCCGATGGACGAACTTGGGGCCCCGGCCTTCGGGCGCTCGTTTTTGGGCGCGGCTGTGCCCGCAGCCGATTTTTGCCACACGGGGGGTCCTCGCAAAGTCTCGCCCCATTACGAGTCCTGTGGACGAACTTCGCCAGCCACACGCCCCAAGGCTATAGCCCACCCGTTTTTTGGGCATTTTTCGGCTGGAAGAACTTGGGGCCCCCGGCCTTTGGGCACTCGTTTTTGGGCGCGGCTGTGCCCGCGGCCTATTTTTGGCACACAGAGGGGCCTCGCAAAGTCTCACCCCATTCCGAATCTGGCGGACGAACTTCGCCAGTCCCACGCCCCAAGGCTATAGCCCACCCATTTTTTGGGCATTTTTCCGCTGGACGAACTTGGGGCCCCGGCCTTCGGGCGCTCGTTTTTGGGCGCGGCTGTGCCCGCGGCCTATTTTTGGCACACGGAGGGGCCTCGTAAAGTCTCGCCCCATTCCGAGTCCGGCGGACGAACTTCGCCTGCCCCACGCCCCAAGGCTATAGCCCACCCGTTTTTTGGGCATTTTTCCGCTGGACGAACTCGGCGCCCCAGCCTTCGGGCGCTCGTTTTTGGGCGCGGCTGTGCCCGCGGCCTATTTTTGGCACACGGAGGGGTCTCGCAAAGTCTCGCCCCATTCCGAGTCCGGCGGACGAACTTCGCCAGCCCAACGCCCCAAGGCTATTGCCCACCCATTTTTTGGGCATTTTTTCGCTGGACGAACTTGGGTCCCCATCCTTCGGGCGCTCGTTTTTGGGCGCGGCGGTGACCGCGGCCTATTTTTGGTACACGGAGGGGCCTCGCAAAGTCTCGTCCAAATCCGAGTCCGGCGGACGAACTTCGCCAGCCCCTCGCCCCAAGGCTACAGTCCACCCGTTTGTTGGGCATTTTTCTGCTGGACGAACTTGGGGCCCCCGGCCTTCGAGCGCTTGTTTTTGGGCGCGGCTGTGCCCGCGGCCTATTTTTGGCAAACGGAGGCGCCTCTCAAAGTCTTGCCCCATTCCGAGTCCGGCGGACAAACTTCGCAAGCCCCACGCCCCAAGGCTATAGCCCACCCATTTTTTGGGCATTTTTCCGCTGGACGAACTTGGGGCCCCGGCCTTCGGGCGCTCGTTTTTGGACGCGGATGTGCCCGCGGCCTATTTTTGGCACACGGAGGGGCCTCGCAAAATCTAGCCCCATTCCGAGTCTGGCGGACGAACTTCGCCGGCCCCACGCCCCAAGGCTATAGCCCACCCGTTTTTTGGGCATTTTTCCGCTGTACGAAATTGGGGCCCCGGCCTTCGGACGCTCGTTTTTGGGCGCGGCTGTGCCCGCGGCCTATTTTTGGTACACGGAGGGGTCTCGTAAAGTCTCGCCCCATTCCGAGTCCGGCCGTCGAACTTCGCCGGCCCCACACCCCAAGGCTATAGCCCACCCATTTTTTGGGCATTTTTCCGCTGGACGAACTTGTGGCCCCGGCCATCGGGCCCTCGTTTTTGGGCGCGGCTGTGCCCGTGGCCTATTTTTGGCACACGGAGGGGCGTCGCAAAGTGTCGCCCTATTCCAAGTCCGGCGGACAAACTTTGCCAGCCCCACGCCCCAAGGCTATAGCCCACCCGTTTGTTGGGCATTTTTCCACTGGACGAATTTGGGGTCCCGGCCTTCAGGCGCTCGTTTTTGGGCGCGGCTGTGCACGCGGCCTATTTTTGGCACACGGAGGGGCCTCCCAAGGTCTCGCCCCATTCCGAGTCTGGCGGACGAACTTCTCCAGCCCCACACCCCAAGGCTATAGCCCACCCCTATTTTGGGCATTTTTCCGCTGGACGAACTTGGGGCCCCGGCCTTCGGGCGCTCGTTTTTGGGCACGGCTGTGCCCGCGGCCTATTTTTGGCACACGGAGGGGCCTCGCAAAGTCTCGCCCCATTACGAGTCCGGCGGACGAACTTCGCCAGCCCCACGCCCCAAGGCTATAGCCCACCCGTTTTTTGGGAATTTTTCCGCTGAACGAACTTGGGGCCCCGGCCTTCGGGCGCTCGTTTTTGGGCGCGGCTGTGCCCGCGGCCTATTTTTGGCACACTGAGGGGCCTCGCAAAGGCTTGCCCCACTCCGAGTCCGGCGGGCGAACTTCGCCAGCCCCACGCCCCAAGGCTATAGCCCACCCATTTTTTGGGCATTTTTCCGCTGGACGAACTTGCGGCCCCGGCCTTCGGGCGCTCATTTTTGGGCGCGGCTGTGCCCGCGGCCTATTTTTGCCACACGGAGGGGCCTCGCAAAGTCTAGCGCCATTCCGAGTCCGGCGGACGAACTTCGCCAGCCCCACGCCCCAAGGCTATAGCCCACCCGTTTTTTAGGCATTTTTCCACTGGACGAACTTGGGGCCCCGGCCGTCGGGCGCTCGCTTTTGGCGCGGTTGTGCCAGCGGCCTATTTCTGGCACACGGAGGGGCCTCACAAAGTCTCGCCCCATTCCGAGTCCGGCGGACGAACTTCGCCTGCCCCATGCCCCAAGGCTATAGCCCACCCGTTTTTTGGGCATTTTTCCGCTGGACGAACTTGGGGCCGCGGCCGTCGGGCGATCGTTTTTGGGCGCGGCTGTGCCCGCGGCGTATTTTTGGCACACGGAGGGGCCTCGGAAAGTCTCACCCCATTCCGAGTACGGCGGACAAACTTCGCCAGCCCCACGCCCCAAGGCTATAGCCCACCCGTTTTTTGGGCATTTTTCCGCTGGACGAACTTGGGGCCCCGGCCTTCGGGCAGTCGTTTTTCGGCGCGGCTGTGCCCGCAGCCTATTTTCGGCATACGGACGGGCCTCGCAGAGTCTCGCCTCATTCCGAGTCCGACGGATGAACTTCGCCCGCCCCACGCCCCAAGGCTATAGCCCACCCGGTTTTTGTGCATTTTTTCGCTGGACGAACTTGGGGCCCCGGCCTTCGGGCGCTAGTTTTTGGGCGAGGCTGTGTCCGCGGCCTATTTTTGGCACACGGTGAGGCTTCGCAAAGTCTCAGCTCATTCCGAGTCCGGCGGACGAACTTCGCCAGCCCCACGCCCCAAGGCTATAGCCCACCCGTGTTTTGGGCATTTTTCCGCTGGACGAACTTGGGTCCCCGGCTTTCGGGTGCTCATTTTTGGGCGCGGCCGTGCCCTCAGCCTATTTTTGGCACAAGGAGGGGCCTCGCAAAGTCTCGCCCCATTCCGAGTCCGGCGGATGAACTTCGCAAGCCCCATGCCCCAAGGCTATAGCCCACCCATTTTTTGGGCATTTTTCCGTTAGCGAACTTGGGGCCCCGGCCTTCGGGCGTGGCTGTGGCCGCGGCCTATTTTTGGCACACGGAGGGGCCTCGCAAAGTCTCGGCCCATTCCGAGTCCGGCGGACAAACTTCACCGGCCCCACGCCCCAAGGCTGTTGCCCACCCCGTTTTTTGGGCATTTTTCCGCTGGACTAACTTGGGGCACCGGGATCCGGGCACTCGTTTTTGGGCGCGGCTGTGCCGGCGCCCTATTTTTGGCTCACGGAGGGGCCGCGCAAAGTCTCGCCCCATTCCGAGTCCGGCGGACGAACATCGCCAGCCCCACGCCCCAAGGCTATAGCCCACCCGTTTTCTGGGCATTTTGCCGCTGGACGAACTTGTGGCCCCGGCCTTCGGGCGCTCGGTTTTGGGCGCGGCTCTACCCGCGGCCTATTTTTGGCACACAGAGGGGCCTCAAAAAGTCTCACCCCATTCCTAGTCCGGCGGACGAACTTCGCCGGACCTACGCCCCAAGGATATAGCCCACCCGTTTTTTGGGCATTTTTCCGCTGGACGAACTTGGGGCCCCGGCCTTCGGTTGCTCGTTTTTGGGCGCGGCTGTGCCCACGGCCTATTTTTGGCAGACGGAGGGGCCTCGCAAAGTCTCGTACCATTCCGAGTCCGGCGGACGAACTTCGCCAGCCCCACGCCCCAAGGCTATAGCCCACCCATTTTTTTGGCATTTTTCCGCTGGACGAACTTGGGGCCCCGGCCTTCAGACGCTAGTTTTTGGGCGCGGCTGTGCCCGCGGCCTATTTTTGGCATTTTTCCGCTGGACGAACTTGGGGCCCCGGCCTTCGGCCGCTCCTATTTGGGCGCGGCTGTGCCCGCGGCCGATTTTTGGCACACGGAGGGGCCTCACAAAGTCTCGCCCCATTCCGAGTGCGGCGGAAGAACTTACCCAGCCCGACGCCCCAAGGCCATAGCCCACCTGTTTTTTGGGCATTTTTCCGCAGGACGAACTTGGCGCCCCGGCCTTCGAGCACTCGTTTTTGGGCACGGCTGTGCCCGCGGCCTATTTTTGGCACACGGAGGGGCCTCGCAAAGTCTCGTCCCATTCCGAGTCCGGCGGACAAACTTCGCTAGCCCCACGCCCCAAGGCTATAGGCCTCCCGTTTTTTGGGCATTGTTCCGCTGGACGAACTTGGGGCCCCGGCCTTCGGGCGCTTGTTTTTGGGTACGGCTGTGCCCGCGGCCTATTTTTGGAGCACGGAAGGCCCTCGCAAAGTCTCGCCCCATTCGGAGTCCGGCGGACGAACTTCGCCAGCCCCACGCCCCAAGGCTATAGCCCACCCGTTTTTTGGGCATTTTTCCGCTGGACGGACTTGGGGCCCCGGCCTTCGGGCGCTCGTTCTTGGGCGCGGCTATGCCGCGGCCTATTTTTGGCACACGGAGGGGCCTCGCAAAGTCTCGCCCCATTCCGAGTCCGGCGGACGAACTTCGCCAGCCCCACGTCCCAAGGCTATAGCCCACCCGTTTTTTGGGCATTTTTCCGCTGGACGAACTTGGGGCCCCGGACTTCGGGCGCTCGTTTTTGGGCGCGGCTGTGCCCGCGGCCTATTTTTGGCACACGGAGGGGCCTCGCAAAGTCTTGCCCCATTCCGAGTCCGGCGGACGAACTTCGCCAGCCCCACGCCCCAGGGCTATAGCCCACCCATTTTTTGGGCATTTTTCCGCTGGACGAACTTGGGGCCCCGCCCTTCGGGCACTCCTTTTTGGGCGCGGCTGTGCCCGCGGCCTATTTTTGGCACACGAAAGGGCCTCAAATAGTCTCGCCCCATTCCGAGTCCAGCGGATGAACTTTGCCAGCCCCACGCCCCAAGGCTATAGCCCACCCGCTTTTTGTGCATTTTTCCACTGGACGAACTTTGGGGCCCGCCCTTCGGGCACTTGTTTTTGGGCGCGGCTGTGCCCGTGGCCTATTTTTGGCACACGGAGGGGCCTCGTAAAGTCTCGCCCCATTCCGAGCCCGGCGGACGAACTTCGCCAGCCCCACGCCCTAAGGCTATAGCCCACCCGTTTTTTGGGCATTTTTCCGCTGGACGAACTTGGGGCCCCAGCCTTCGGTCGCTCGTTTTTGGGCGATACTGTGCCTGCGGCCTATTTTTGGCACATAGAGGGGCCTCGCAAAGTCTCGCCCCATTCCGAGTCCGGCGGACGAACTTCGCCACCCCCCACGCCCCAAGGCTATAGCCCACCCGTTTTTTTGGCATTTTTCCGCTGGACGAACATGGGGCCCCAGCCTTCGGTTGCTCGTTTTTGGGCGCGGCTGTGCCCGCGGCCTAATTTTGGCACATGGAGGGGACTCGCAAAGACTCGCCCCATTCCGAGTCTGGCTGACGAACTTCGCCAGCTTCACACCCCAAGGCTATAGCCCACCCGTTTTTTGGGCATTTTTCCGTAGGACGACCTTGGGGCCCCGGCCTTTGGGCGCTCGTTTTTGGGCGCGGCTGTTCCCGCGACCTATTTTGGCACACGGAGGGCCCTCGCAAAGTCTCGCCCCATTCCTAGTCCGCCGGACGAACTTCGCCAGTCCCACGCCAAAAGGCTATAGCCCACCCCTTTTTTGGGCATTTTTCCGCTGGACGAACTTGGGGCCCCGGCCTTCGGGCGCTCGTTTTTGGGCGCGGTTGTGTCCGCAGCCTATTTTTGGCACACAGGGGGTCCTCGTAAAGTCTCGCCCCATTCCGAGTCCGGCAGACGAACTTCGCCAGCCCGACGCCCCAAGGCTATAGCCCCTCCATTTTTTGGACATTTTTCTGCTGGATGTACTTGGGGCCCCGGCCTTCGGGCGCTCATTTTTGGGCGCGCCTGTGCCCGCAGCCTATTTTTGGCACACGGGGGGTCCTCGCAAAGTCTAGCCCCGTTCTGAGTCTGGCGGACGAACTTCGCCAGCCCCACGCCCCAAGGCTATAGCCCACCCATTTTTTGGGCATTTTTCTGCTGGACGAACTTGGGGCCCCGGCTTTCGGGCGCTCGTTTTTGGGCGCGGCTGTGCCCGCAGCTGATTTTTCGCACACGGAGGGGCCTCGCAAAGTCTCGCCCCATTCCGAGTCTGGCGTACGAATTTCGCCAGTCCCACGCCCCAAGGCTATAGCCCACCCGTTTTTTGGGCATTTTTCCGCTGGACGAACTTGGGGCCCCGGCCTTTGGGCACTCGTTTTTGGGCGCGGCTGTGCCCGCGGCGTATTTTTGGCACACAGAGGGGCCTCGCAAAGTCTCGCCCAATTCCGAGTCCGGCGGACGAACTTCGCCAGCCCCACACCCCAAGGCTATAGCCCATCCATTTTTTGGGCATTTTTCCGTTGGACGAACTTGGGGCCCCGGCCTTCGGGCACTCGTTTTTGGGTGCGGCTGTGCCCGCAGCCTGTTTTTGGCACACGGGGGGTCCTCGCAATGTCTCGCCCCATTCCGAGTCTGGCGGACGAACTTCGCCAGCCCCACGCCCCAAGGCTATAGCCCACCCATTTTTTGGGCATTTTTCTGCTGGACGAACTTGGGGCCCCGGCTTTCGGGCGCTCGTTTTTGGGCGCGGCTGTGCCCGCAGCTGATTTTTCGCACACGGAGGGGCCTCGCAAAGTCTCGCCCCATTCCGAGTCTGGCGTACGAATTTCGCCAGTCCCACGCCCCAAGGCTATAGCCCACCCGTTTTTTGGGCATTTTTCCGCTGGACGAACTTGGGGCCCCGGCCTTTCGGCACTCGTTTTTGGGCGCGGCTGTGCCCGCGGCGTATTTTTGGCACACAGAGGGGCCTCGCAAAGTCTCGCCCAATTCCGAGTCCGGCGGACGAACTTCGCCAGCCCCACACCCCAAGGCTATAGCCCATCCATTTTTTGGGCATTTTTCCGTTGGACGAACTTGGGGCCCCGGCCTTCGGGCACTCGTTTTTGGGTGCGGCTGTGCCCGCAGCCTGTTTTTGGCACACGGGGGGTCCTCGCAATGTCTCGCCCCATTCCGAGTCTGGCGGACGAACTTCGCCAGCCCCACATCCCAAGGCTATAGCCCACCCGTTTTTGGGCATTTTTCCGCTGGACGAACTTGGGGCCCCGGCCTTCGAGCGCTCGTTTTTGGGTGCGGCTATGCCCAAGGCCCTTTTTTGGCACACGGAGGGGCCTCGTAAAGTCCCGCCCCATTCTGAGTCCGGCGGACGAACTTCGCCAGCCCCACGCCCCAATGCTATAGCCCACCCGTTTTTTGGGCTTTTTTCCGCTAGACGAACCTGGGGCCCCGGCCTTCGGGCGCTCGTTTTTGGGCACGGCTGTGCCCGCGGCCTATTTTTGGCACACGGATGGGCCTCGCAACGTCTCGCCCCATTCCGAGCCCGGCAGACGAACTTCGCCAGTCCCATGCCCCAAGGCTATAGCCCGCCCGTTTTTTGGGCATTTTTCCGCTGGACGAACTTGGGGAGTTTGTCCCCGGCCTTCGGGCGCTCGTTTTTGGGCGCGGCTGTGCGCGCAGCCTATTTTTGGCACACGGGGGGTCCTCGCAATGTCTCGCCCCATTCCGAGTCCGGCAGACGAACTTCGCCAGTCCCACGCCCCAAGGCTATAGCCCACCCGCTTTTTGGGTATTTTTCCGCAGGACGACCTTGGGGCCCCGGCCTTCGGGCATTCGTTTTTGGGTGCGGCTGTGCCCGCGGCCCATTTTTGGCACACGGAGGGGCCTCGCAAAGTCTAGCCCTATTCCGAGTCCGGCGGACAAATTTCGCCAGCCCCACGCCCCAAGGCTATAGCCCACCCGTGTTTTGGGCATTTTTCCGCTGGACGAACTTGGGGCCCCCGGCCGTCGGGCGCTCGTTTTTGGGTACGGCTGTGCCCACGGCCTATTTTTGGTACACGGAGGGGCCTCGTAAAGTCTCGCCCCATTCCGAATCCGACGGACGAACTTCGCCAGCCCCGCGCCACAAGGCTATAGCCCACCCGTTTTTTTGGCATTTTTCTGCTGGACGAACTTGGGGCCCCGGCCTTCGGGCGCTTGTTTTTGGGTACGGCTATGCCCGCGGCCTATTTTTGGCACATGGAGGGGCCTCGCAAAGTCTCGCCCCATTCCGAGTCCGGCGGACGAACTTCGCCAGCCCCACGCAGCAAGGCTATATCCCATCCATTTTTTGGGCATTTTTCCGCTGGACGAACTTGGGGCCCCGGCCTTCGGGCGCTCGTTTTTGGGCGCGGTTGTGTCCGCAGCCTATTTTTGGCACACAGGGGGTCCTCGCAAAGTCTCGCCCCATTCTGAGTCCGGCAGACGAACTTCGCCAGCCCGATGCCCCAAGGCTATAGCCCCTCCATTTTTTGGACATTTTTCTGCTGGATGTACTTGGGGCCCCGGCCTTCGGGCGCTCGTTTTTGGGCGCGGCTGTGCCCGCAGCCTATTTTTGGCACACGGGGGGTCCTCGCAAAGTCTCGCCCCATTCCGAGTCCGGCAGACGAACTTCGCCAGTCCCACGCACCAAGGCTATAGCCCACCCGCTTTTTGGGTATTTTTCCGCAGGACGACCTTGGGGCCCCGGCCTTCGGGCGCTCGTTTTTGGGCACGGCTGTGCCCGCGGCCTATTTTTGACACACGGAGGGGCCTCACAAAGTCTCGCCCCATTCTGAGTCCGGCGGACGAACTTCGCCAGCCCCACGCCCCAAGGCTATAGCCCACCCATTTTTTGGGCATTTTTCTGCTGGACGAACTTGGGGCCCCGGCTTTCGGGCGATCGTTTTTGGGCGCGGCTGTGCCCGCAGCTGATTTTTCGCACACGGAGGGGCCTCGCAAAGTCTCGCCCCATTCCGAGTCTGGCGTACGAATTTCGCCAGTCCCACGCCCCAAGGCTATAGCCCACCCGTTTTTTGGGCATTTTTCCGCTGGACGAACTTGGGGCCCCGGCCTTTGGGCACTCGTTTTTGGGCGCGGCTGTGCCCGCGGCGTATTTTTGGCACACGGAGGGGCCTCGCAAAGTCTCGCCCAATTCCGAGTCCGGCGGACGAACTTCGCCAGCCCCACACCCTAAGGCTATAGCCCATCCATTTTTTGGGCATTTTTCCGTTGGACGAACTTGGGGCCCCGGCCTTCGGGCACTCGTTTTTGGGTGCGGCTGTGCCCGCAGCCTGTTTTTGGCACACGGGGGGTCCTCGCAATGCCTCGCCCCATTCCGAGTCCGGCGGACGAACTTCGCCAGCCCCACATCCCAAGGCTATAGCCCACCCGTTTTTTGGGCATTTTTCCGCTGGACGAACTTGGGGCCCCGGCCTTCGAGCGCTCGTTTTTGGGTGCGGCTATGCCCAAGGCCCTTTTTTGGCACACGGAGGGGCCTCGAAAAGTCCCGCCCCATTCTGAGTCCGGCGGACGAACTTCGCCAGCCCCACGCCCCAATGCTATAGCCCACCCGTTTTTTGGGCTTTTTTCCGCTAGACAAACCTGGGGCCCCGGCCTTCGGGCGCTCGTTTTTGGGCACGGCTGTGCCCGCGGCCTATTTTTGGCACACGGATGGGCCTCGCAACGTCTCGCCCCATTCCGAGCCCGGCAGACGAACTTCGCCAGTCCCATGCCCCAAGGCTATAGCCCACCCGTTTTTTGGGCATTTTTCCGCTGGACGAACTTGGGGAGTTTGTCCCCGGCCTTCGGGCGCTCGTTTTTGGGCGCGGCTGTGCGCGCAGCCTATTTTTGGCACACGGGGGGTCCTCGCAATGTCTCGCCCCATTCCGAGTCCGGCAGACGAACTTCGCCAGTCCCACGCACCAAGGCTATAGCCCACCCGCTTTTTGGGTATTTTTCCGCAGGACGACCTTGGGGCCCCGGCCTTCGGGCATTCGTTTTTGGGTGCGGCTGTGCCCGCGGCCTATTTTTGGCACACGGAGGGGCCTCGCAAAGTCTAGCCCTATTCCGAGTCCGGCGGACAAATTTCGCCAGCCCCACGCCCCAAGGCTATAGCCCACCCGTGTTTTGGGCATTTTTCCGCTGGACGAACTTGGGGCCCCGGCCGTCGGGCACTCGTTTTTGGGTACGGCTGTGCCCACGGCCTATTTTTGGTACACGGAGGGGCCTCGTAAAGTCTCGCCCCATTCCGAATCCGACGGACGAACTTCGCCAGCCCCGCGCCACAAGGCTATAGCCCACCCGTTTTTTGGGCATTTTTCTGCTGGACGAACTTGGGGCCCCGGCCTTCGGGCGCTTGTTTTTGGGTACGGCTATGCCCGCGGCCTATTTTTGGCACACGGAGGGACCTCGCAAAGTCTCGCCCCATTCCGAGTCCGGCGGACGAACTTCGCCAGCCCCACGCACCAACGGTATATCCCATCCATTTTTTGGGCATTTTTCCGCTGGACGAATTTGGGGCCCCGGCCTTCGGATGCTCGTTTTTGGGCGCGGCTGTTCCTGCGGCCTATTTTTGGCACACGGAGGGCCCTCGCAATGTCTCGCCCCATTCCGAGTCCGGCGGACGAACTTCGCTAGCCCCACGCCCCAAGGCTATAGCCCACCCGTTTTTTGGGCATTTTTCAGATGGACGAACCTGGGGCCCCGGTCTTCGGGCGCTCGATTTTGGACGCGGCTCTGCCCGCGGCCTATTTTTGGTACACGGAGGGGCCTCGCAAAGTCTCGCCCCATTCCGAATCCAGCGGACGAACTTCGCCAGCCCCACGCCCCAAGGCTATAGCCCACCCGTTTTTTGGGTATTTTTCCGCTGGACGAACTTGGGGCCCCGGCCTTCGGGCGCTCGTTTTTGGGCGCGGCTGTGCCCGCGGCCTATTTTTGGCACACGGAGGAGCCTCGCAAAGTCTCGCCCCATTCTAAGTCCGGTGGACGAACTTCGCCAGCCCCACGCCCCAAGGCTATAGCACACCCGATTTTTGGGCATTTTTCCGCTGGACGAACTTGGGGCCCCGGCCGTCGGGCGCTCGTTTTTGGGTACGGCTGTGCCCACGGCCTATTTTTGGTACACGGAGGGGCCTCGTAAAGTCTCGCCCCATTCCGAATCCGACGGACGAACTTCGCCAGCCCCGCGCCACAAGGCTATAGCCCACCCGTTTTTTTGGCATTTTTCTGCTGGACGAACTTGGGGCCCCGGCCTTCGGGCGCTTGTTTTTGGGTACGGCTATGCCCGCGGCCTATTTTTGGCACACGGAGGGGCCTCGCAAAGTCTCGCCCCATTCCGAGTCCGGCGGACGAACTTCGCCAGCCCCACGCACCAAGGCTATATCCCATCCATTTTTTGGGCATTTTTCCGCTGGACGAACTTGGGGCCCCGGCCTTCGGGCGCTCGTTTTTGGGCGCGGTTGTGTCCGCAGCCTATTTTTGGCACACAGGGGGTCCTCGCAAAGTCTCGCCCCATTCTGAGTCCGGCAGACGAACTTCGCCAGCCCGATGCCCCAAGGCTATAGCCCCTCCATTTTTTGGACATTTTTCTGCTGGATGTACTTGGGGCCCCGGCCTTCGGGCGCTCGTTTTTGGGCGCTGCTGTGCCCGCAGCCTATTTTTGGCACACGGGGGGTCCTCGCAAAGTCTAGCCCCGTTCTGAGTCCGGCGGACGAACTTCGCCAGCCCCACGCCCCAAGGCTATAGCCCACCCATTTTTTGGGCATTTTTCTGCTGGACGAACTTGGGGCCCCGGCTTTCGGGCGCTCGTTTTTGGGCGCGGCTGTGCCCGCAGCTGATTTTTCGCACACGGAGGGGCCTCGCAAAGTCTCGCCCCATTCCGAGTCTGGCGTACGAATTTCGCCAGTCCCACGCCCCAAGGCTATAGCCCACCCGTTTTTTGGGCATTTTTCCGCTGGACGAACTTGGGGCCCCGGCCTTTGGGCACTCGTTTTTGGGCGCGGCTGTTCCTGCGGCCTATTTTTGGCACACGGAGGGCCCTCGCAATGTCTCGCCCCATTCCGAGTCCGGCGGACGAACTTCGCTAGCCCCACGCCCCAAGTCTATAGCCCACCCGTTTTTTGGGCATTTTTCAGCTGGACGAACTTGGGGCCCCGGTCTTCGGGCGCTCGATTTTGGACGCGGCTCTGCCCGCAGCCTGTTTTTGGTACACGGAGGGGCCTCGCAAAGTCTCGCCCCATTCCGAATCCGGCGGACGAACTTCGCCAGCCCCACGCCCCAAGGCTATAGCCCACCCGTTTTTTGGGCATTTTTCCGCTGGACGAACTTGGGGCCCCGGCCTTCGGGCGCTCGTTTTTGGGCGCGGCTGTGCCCGCGGCCTATTTTTGGCACACGGAGGAGCCTCGCAAAGTCTCGCCCCATTCTGAGTCCGGTGGACGAACTTCGCCAGCCCCACGCCCCAAGGCTATAGCACACCCGATTTTTGGGCATTTTTCCGCTGGACGAACTTGGGGCCCCGGCCTTCGGGCGCTCGTTTTTGGGCGCGGCTGTGCCCGCGGCCTATTTTTGGCACATGGAGGGTCCTCGAAAAGTCTCGCCCCATTCCGAGTCCGGCGGACGAACTTCGCCAGCCCCACGCCCCAAGGCTATAGCCCACCCGTTTTTTGGGCATTTTTCTGTTGGACGAACTTGGGGCCTCGGCCTTCGGGCAATCGTTTTTGGGCGCGGCTGTGCCTGCAGCCTATTTTTGGCACATGGGGGGTCCTCGCAAAGTCTCGCCCCATTCCGAGTCCGACAGACGAGTTTCGCCAGCCCCACACCCCAAGGCTATAGCCCACCCGTTTTTTGGGCATTTTTCCGCAGGACGACCTTCGGGCGCTCGTTTTTGGGCGCAGCTATGCCTGCGGCCTATTTTTGGCACACGGAGGGGCCTCAAATAGTCTCGCCCCATTCCGAGTCCGGCGGACGAACTTCGCCAGCCCCACGCCCCAAGGCTATAGCCCACCCGTTTTTTGGGCATTTTTCCACTGGACGAACTTTGGGCCCCGCCCTTCGGGCACTCGTTTTTGGGCGCGGCTGTGCCCGTGGCCTATTTTTGGCACACGGAGGGGCCTCGTAAAGTCTCGCCCCATTCTGAGTCCGGCGGACAAACTTTGCCAGCCCCGCGCCCCAAGGCTATAGCCCACCCGTTTTTTGGGCATTTTTCCGCTGGACGAACTTGGGGCCCCCGGCCTTCGGGCGCTTGTTTTTGGGTACGGCTGTGCCCGTGGCCCATTTTTGGCGCACGGAGGGGCCTCGCAAAGTCTCGTCCCATGCCGAGTCTGGCGGATGAACTTCGGCAGCCCCACGCCCCAAGGTTATAGCCCATCCATCTTTTGGGCATTTTTCCGCTGGACGAACTTGGGGCCCAGGCCTTCGGGTGCTTGTTTTTGGGCGCGGCTGTTCCCGCGGCCTATTTTTGGCACACGGAGTGCCCTCGCAAAGTCTCGCCCCATTCTGAGTCCGGCGGACGAACTTCGCCAGCCCCACGCCCCAAGGCTATAGCCCACCCGTTTTTTGGGCATTTTTCAGCTGGACGAACTTGGGCCCCGGCCTTCGGGCGCTCGATTTTGGACGCGGCTGTGCCCGTGGCCTATTTTTGGCACACGGAGGGGCCTCGCAAAGTCTCGCCCCATTCCGAGTCCGGCGGACGAACTTCGCCAGCCCCACGCCCCAAGGCTATAGCCCACCCCGATTTTTGGGCATTTTTCCGCTGGACGAACTTGGGGCCCCGGGCTTCGGGCGATCATTTTTGGGCGCGGCTGTGCCCGCGGCCTATTTTTGGCACACGGAGGGGCCTCGCAAAGTCTCACCCCATTCCGAGAGTGGCGGACGAACTTCGCCAAGCCCACGCCCCAAGGCTATAGCGCACCCATTTTTTGGGCATTTTTCCGCTGGACAAACTTGGGGCGCCGGCCTTCGGGTGCTCGTTTTTGGGCGCGGCTGTGCCCGCGGCCTATTTTTGGCACACGGAGGGGCCTCGCAAAGTCTCGCCCATTTCCGAGTCCGACGGACGAACTTCGCCAGCCCCACGCCCCAAGGCTATAGCCCATCCATTTTTTGGGAATTTTTCCGATGGACGAACTTGGGGCCCCGGCCTTCGGGCGCTCGTTTTTGGGCGCGGCTGTGCCCGCAGCCGATTTTTGGCACACGGGGGGTCCTCATAAAGTCTCGCCCCATTACGAGTCCTGCGGACGAACTTCGCCAGCCACACGCCCCAAGGCTATAGCCCACCCGTTTTTTGGGCATTTTTCGGCTGGAAGAACTTGGGGCCCCGGCCTTTGGGCACTCGTTTTTGGGCGCGGCTGTGCCCGCGGCCTATTTTTGGCACACAGAGGGGCCTCGCAAAGTCTCACCCCATTCCGAGTCTGGCGGACGAACTTCGCCAGTCCCACGCCCCAAGGCTATAGCCCACCCATTTTTTGGGCATTTTTCCGCTGGACGAACTTGGGGCCCCGACCTTCGGGCGCTCGTTCTTGGGCGCGGCTGTGCCCGCGGCCTATTTTTGGCACATGGAGGGGCCTCGTAAAGTCTCGCCCCATTCCGAGTCCGGCGGACGAACTTCGCCTGCCCCACGCCCCAAGGCTATAGCCCACCCGTTTTTTGGGCAATTTTCCGCTGGACGAACTTGGGGCCCCGGTCTTCGGGCGCTCATTTTTTGGCGTGGCTGTGCCTGCGGCCTATTTTTGGCACACAGGGGGTCCTCGCAAAGTCTCGCCCCATTCCGAGTCCGGCAGACGAACTTCGCCAGCCCCACGCCCCAAGGCTATAGCCCACCCATTTTTTGGGCATTTTTCTATAAGACGACCTTCGGGCCCCGGCCTTCGGGCGCTTGTTTTTGGGCGCGGCTGTGCCCGCGGCCTATTTTTAGCACACGGAGGAGCCTCGCAAAGTCTCGCCCCATTCCGAGTCCGGCGGACAAATTTCGCCAGCCCCACGCCCCAAGGCTATAGCCCACCCATTTTTTGGGCATTTTTCCGCTGGACGAACTTGGGGCCCCGGGCTTCGGGCGCTCATTTTTGGGTACGGCTGTGCCCACGGCATATTTTTGGTACACGGAGGGGCCTCGCAAAGTCTCGCCCCATTAAGAGTCCGGCGGACGAACTTCGCCAGCCCCACGCCCCAAGGCTATAACCCATCCATTTTTTGGGCATTTTTCCACTGGACGAACTTGGGGCCACGGCCTTCGGCCACTCGATTTTGGGCGCGGCTGCGCCCGCGGCCTATTTTTGTCACACGGAGGGGCCTCATAAAGTCTCGCCCCATTCCGAGTCCGGCGGACGAACTTCGCCAGCCCCACGCCCCAAGGCTATAGCCCACCCGTTTTTTGGGCATTTTTCCGCTGGGTGAACTTTGGGACCCGGCTTTCGGGCGCTTGTTTTTGGGTACGGCTGTGCCCGCGGCCTATTTTTGGCACACGGAGGGGCTTTGCAAAGTCTCGCCCCATTCCGAGTCCGGAGGACGAACCTCGCCGGCCCCACGCCCCAAGGCTATAGCCCATTCATTTTTTGGGCATTTTTCCGCAGGACGAACTTGGGGCCCCGGCCTTCGGGCGATCGTTTTTGGGCGCGGCTGTTCCCGCGGCTTATTTTTGGTACACGGAGGGGCCTCGCAAAGTCTCGCCCCATTCCGAGTCCGGAGGACGAACCTCGCCGGCCCCACGCCCCAAGGCTATAGCCCATTCATTTTTTGGGCATTTTTCCGCAGGACGAACTTGGGGCCCCGGCCTTCGGGCGATCGTTTTTGGGTGCGGCTGTTCCCGCGGCTTATTTTTGGTACACGGAGGGGCCTCGCAAAGTCTCGCCCCATTCCGAGTCCGGCGGACGAACTTCGCCAGCCCCACGCCCCAAGGCTATAGCCCATCCATTTTTTGGGCATTTTTCCGATGGACGAACTTGGGGCCCCGGCCTTCGGGCAGTCGTTTTTGGGCGCGGCTGTGCCCGCAGCCGATTTTTGGCACACGGGGGGTCCTCGTAAAGTCTCGCCCCATTCTGAGTCCGGCGCACGAACTTCGCCAGCCCCACGCCCCACGCCCCAAGGCTATAGCCCACCCGTTTTTTGGGCATTTTTCGGCTGGACGAACTTGGGGCCCCAGCCTTCGGGCATTTTTTTTGGGTGCGGCTGTGCCCGCGGCCTATTTTTGGCACACGGAGGGGTTTTGCAAAGTCTCGCCCCATTCCGAGTCCGGCGGACGAACTTCGCCAGCCCCACGCCCCAGGGCTATAGCCCACCCATTTTTTGGGCATTTTTCTGCTGGACGAACGTGGGGCCCCGGCCTTCGGGCGCTCGTTTTTGGGCGCGGCTATGCCCGCGGCCTATGTTTGGCACACGGAGGGGCCTCGCAAAGTCCCGCCCCATTCCGAGTCTGGCGGACGAACTTCGCCCGCCCCACGCCCCAAGGCTATAGCCCACCCGTTTTTTGGGCATTTTTCCGCTGGATGAACTTGGGGCCCCGGCCTTCGGGCATTTTTTTTGGGTGCGGCTGTGCCCGCGGCCTATTTTTGGCACACGGAGGGGTTTTGCAAAGTCTCGCCCCATTCCGAGTCCGGCGGACGAACTTCGCCGGCCCCACGCCCCAAGGCTATAGCCCACCCATTTTTTGGGCATTTTTCCACTGGACGAACTTGGGGCCACGGCCTTCGGCCACTCGATTTTGGGCGCGGCTGTGCCCGCGGCCCATTTTTGGCACACGGAGGGGCTTTGCAAAGTCTCGCCCCATTCCGAGTCCGGCGGACGAACTTCACCGGCCCCACGCCCCAAGGCTATAGCCCACCCATTTTTTGGGCATTTTTTCGCTGGACGAACTTGGGGCCCCGGCCTTCGGGCACTTTTTTTTTGGGTGCGGCTGTGCCCGCGGCCAATTTTTGGCACACGGAGGGGCTTTGCAAAGTCTCGCCCCATTCCGAGTCCGGCGGACGAACTTCGCCGGCCCCACGCCCCAAGGCTATAGCCCACCCGTTTTTTGGGCATTTTTCCGCTGAAAGAACTTGGGGCCCCGGCCTTCGGGCGCTCGTTTTTGGGCGCGGCTGTGCCCGCGGCCTATTTTTGGCACACGGAGGGGCCTCGCAAAGTCTCGCCCTATTCTGAGTCCAGCGGACGAACTTCGCCAACCCCACGCCCCAAGGCTATAGCCCACCCATTTTTTGGGCATTTTTCTGCTGGACGAAAATGGGGCCCCGGCCTTCGGGCACTCGTTTTTGGGCGCGGCTGTGCCCGCGGCCTATTTTTGGCACACGGAGGGGTCTCGCAAAGTCTCGCCCCATTCCGAGTCCGGCGGACGAACTTCGCTAGCCGCACGCCCCAAGGCTATAGCCCACCCGTTTTTTGGGCATTTTTCCGCTGGACGAACTTGGGGCCCCGGCCTTCAGTCGCTCGTTTATGGGCGCGGGTATGCCCACGGCCTATTTTTGGCACACGGAGGGGCCTCGCAAAGTCTCGCCCCATTCCGAGCCCGGCGGACGAACTTCGCCAGCCCCACGCCCCAAGGTTATAGCCCACCCGTTTTTTGGGCATTTTTCCGCTGGACGAACTTGGGGCCCCGGCCTTCGGTTGCTCGCTTTCAGGCGCGGCTGTGCCCGCGGCCTATTTTTGGCACACGGGGGGGCCTCGCAAAGTCTCGCCCCATTCTGAGTCCGGCTGACGAACTTCGCCAGCCCCACGCCCCGAGGCTATAGCCCACCCGTTTTTTGGATATTTTTCCGCTGGACGAACTTGGCGCCCCGGCCTTCGGTTGCTCGTTTTTGGGCGCGGCTGTGCCCGCGGCCTATTTTTGGCACACGGAGGGGCCTCGCAAAGTCTTGCCCCATTCCGAGTCCGGCGGACGAACTTCGCCAGCCCCACTTCCCAAGGCTATAGCCCACCCGTTTTTTGGGCATTTTTCCGCTGGACGAACTTGGGGCCCCGGCCTTCGGTTGCTCGCTTTTGGGCGCGGCTGTGCCCGTGGCCTATTTTTGGCACACGGAGGGGCCTCGCAAAGTCTCGCCCCATTCTGAGTCCGGCGGAAGAACTTCGCCAGCCCCACGCCCCAAGGCTATAGCACACCCATTTTTTGGGCATTTTTCCGCTAGACGAACTTGGGGCCCCGGCCTTCGGTTGCTCGTTTTTGGGCGCGGCTGTGCCCGCGGCCTATTTTTGGCACACGGAGGGGCCTCGCAAAGTCTCGCCCCATTCCGAGTCCGGCGGACGAACTTCGCCAGCCCCACGCCCCAAGGCTATAGCACACCCGTTTTTTGGGCATTTTTCCGATCGACGAACTTGGGGCCCCGGCCTTTGGTCGCTAATTTTTGGGCGCGGCTGTGCCCGCGGCCTATTTTTGGCACACGGCCGGGCCTCGCAAAGGCTCGCCCCATTCTGAGTCCGGCGGACGAACATCGCAAACCCCACGACCAAAGGCTATAGCCCACCCGTTTTTTGGGTATTTTTCCGCTGGACGAACTTGGGGCCCCGTCCTTCGGTCGCTCGTTTTTGGGCGCGGTTGTGCCCGCACCCTATTTTTGGCACACGGACGGGCCTCGCAAAGTCTCGCCCCATTCCGAGTCCGGCGGACGAACTTCGCCAGCCCCACGCCCCAAGGCTATAGCCCACCCGTTTTTTGGGCATTTTTCCGCTAGACGAACTTGGGGCCCCGGCCTTCGGTCACTCGTTTTTGGGCGCGGCTGTGGCCGCGGCCTATTTTTGGCACACGGAGGGGCCTCGTAAAGTCTCGCCCCATTCCGAGCCCGGCGGACGAACTTCGCCAGCCCCACGCCCCAAGGCTATAGCCCACCCGTTTTTTGGGCATTTTTCCGCTGGACGAACTTGGGGCCCCGGCCTTCGGTTGCTCGCTTTTGGGCGCGGCTGTGCCCGCGGCCTATTTTTGGCACACGTAGGGGCCTCGCAAAGTCTCGCCCCATTCCGAGTCCGGCGAAAGAACTTCGCCAGCCCCACGCCCCAAGCCTATAGCACACCTGTTTTTTGGGCATTTTTCCGCTAGACGAACTTGGGGCCTCGGCCTTCGGCCGCTCGTTTTTGGGCGCGGCTGTGCCCGCGGCCTATTTTTGGCACACGGAGGGGCCTCGCAAAGTCTCACCCCATTCCGAGTCCGGCGGACGAACTTCGCCAGCCCCACGCCCCAAGGCTATAGCACACCCGTTTTTTGGGCATTTTTCCGATCGACGAACTTGGGGCCCCGGCCTTCGGTCGCTTGTTTTTGGGCGCGGCTGTGGCCGCGACCTATTATTGGCACACGGAGGGGCCTCGCAAAGTCTCGCCCCATTCCGAGTCCGGCGGAAGAACTTTACCAGCCCCACGCCCTAAGGCTATAGCCCACCCGTCTTTTGGAAATTTTTCCGTTGGACGAACTTGGGGCCCCGGCCTTCGGTCACTCGTTTTTGGGCGAGGCTGTGCCCGCGCCCTATTTTTAGCACACGGACGGGCCTCGCAAAGTCTCGCCCCATTCCGTGTCCGGCGGACGAACATCGCCAGCCCCACGTCCAAAGGCTATAGCCCACCCGTTTTTTGGGCATTTTTCCGCTGGACGAACTTGGGGCCCCGGCCTTCGGTCGCTCGTTTATGGGCGCGGGTATGCCCACGGCCTATTTTTGGCACACGGAGGGGCCTCGCAAAGTCTCGCTCCATTCCAAGTCCGGCGGACGAACTTCGCCAGCCCCACGCCCCAAGGCTATAGCACACCCATTTTTTGGGCATTTTTCCGCTCGACGAACTTGGGGCCCCGGCCTTCGGTCGCTTGTTTTTGGGCGCGGCTTTGCCCGCGGCCTATTTTTAGCACACGGAGGGGCCTCGCAAAGTCTCGCCCCATTCTGAGTCCGGCAGACGAACTTTGCCAGCCCCACGCCCCAAGGCTATAGCCCACCCGTGTTTTGGGCAATTTTCCGTTGGACGAACTTGGGGCCCCGGCCTTCGGTCACTCGTTTTTGGGCGCGGCTGTGCCCGCGCCCTAGTTTTGGCACACGGACGGGCCTCGCAAAGTCTCACCCCATTCCGAGTCTGGCGGACAAACATCGCCAACCCCACGTCCAAAGGCTATAGCCCACCCGTTTTTTGGGCATTTTTCCGCTGGACGAACTTGGGTGCCCGTCCTTCGGTTGCTCGTTTTTGGGCGCGGCTGTGCCGCACCCTATTTTTGGCACACGGACGGGCCTCGCAAAGTCTCGCCCCATTCCGAGTCCAGCGGACGAACTTCGCCAGCCCCACGCCCCAAGGCTATAGCCCACCCGTTTTTTGGGCATTTTTCCGCTAGATGAACTTGGGGCCCCGGCCTTCGGTCGCTCGTTTTTGGGCGCGGCTGTGCCCGCGGCCTATTTTTGGCACACAGAGGGGCCTCGCAAAGTCTCGCCCCATTCCGAGTCTGGCAGACGAACTTCACCAGCCCCACATCCCAAGGCTATAGCCCACCCGTATTTTGGGCATTTTTCCGCTGGACGAACTTGGGGCCCCGGCCTTCGGTTGCTCGCTTTTGGGCGCGGCTGTGCCCGCGGCCTATTTTTGGCACACGGGGGGGCCTCGCAAAGTCTCGCCCCATTCCGAGTCCGGCGGACGAACGTCTCCAGCCCCACGCCCCAAGGCTATAGCCCACCCATTTTTTGGACATTTTTCCACTGGACGAACTTGGCGCCCCGGCCTTCGGTTGCTCGTTTTTGGGCGCGGCTGTGCCCGCGGCCTATTTTTGGCACTCGGAGGGGCCTCGCAAAGTCTTGCCCCATTCCGAGTCCGGCGGACGAACTTCGCCAGCCCCACGCCCCAAGGCTATAGCACACCCGTTTTTTGGGCATTTTTCCGTTGGATGAACTTGGGGCCCCGGCCTTTGCTCGCTTGTTCTTGGGCGCGCCTGTACCCGCGCCCTATTTTTGGCACACGGACGGGCCCCGCAAAGTCTCGCCCCATTCCGAGTCCGGCGGACGAACATCGCCAGCCCCACGTCCAAAGGCTATAGCCCAACCGTTTTTTGGGCATTTTTCCGCTGGACGAACTTGGGGCCCTGTCCTTCGGTCGCTCGGTTTTTGGGCGCGGCTGCGCCCGCACCCTATTTTTGGCACACGGAGGGGCTTCGCAAAGTGTCGCCCCATTCCGAGTCCGGCGGACGAACTTCGCCGGTCCCACGCCCCAAGGCTATAGCACACCCGTTTTTTGGGCATTTTTCCGCTGGACGAACTTGATGCCCCGGCCTTCGGCCGCTTGTTTTTGGGCGCGGGTATGCCCACGGACTATTTTTGGCACACGGAGGGGCCTCGCAAAGTCTCGCCCCATTCCGAGTCTGGCGGACGAACTTCGCCAGCCCCACGCCCCAAGGCTATAGCCCACCCGTTTTTTGGGCATTTTTCCGCTGGACGAACTTGGGGCCCCCGGCCTTCGGTCGCTTGTTTTTGGGCGCGGCTGTACCCGTGGCCTATTTTTGGCACACGGAGGGGCCTCGCAAAGTCTCGCCCCATTCCGAGTCCGGCGGACGAACTTCGCCAGCCCCACGCCCCAAGGCTATAGCCCACCCGTTTTTTGGGCATTTTTCCGCTGGACGAACTTGGGGCCCCGGCCTTCGGTTGCTCGCTTTTGGGCGCGGCTGTGCCCGCTGCCTATTTTTGGCACTCGGAGGGGCCTCGCAAAGTCTTGCACCATTCCGAGTCCGGCGGACGAACTTCGCCAGCCCCACGCCCCAAGGCTATAGCACACCCGTTTTTTGGGCATTTTTCCGTTGGACGAACTTGGGGCCCCGGCCTTTGGTCGCTTGTTCTTGGGCGCGGCTGTGCCCGCGGCCTATTTTTGGCACACGGAGGGGCCTCGCAAAGTCTCGGCCCATTCCGAGTCCGGCGGACGAACTTCACCAGCCCCACGCCCCAAGGCTATAGCCCACCCGTTTTTTGGGCATTTTTCCGCTGGGCGAACATGGGGCCCCGGCCTTCGGTCATTCGTTTTTGGGCGCGGCTGTGCCCGCAGCCTATTTTTGGCACACGGAGGGGCCTCGCAAAGTCTCGCCCCATTCTGAGTCCGGCGGACGAACTTCGCCAGCCCCACGCCCCAAGGCTATAGCCCACCAGTTTTTTGAGCATTTTTCCGCTGGACGAACTTGGGGCCCCGGCCTACGGGCGCTCGTTTTTGGGCGCTTCTGCCGCGGCCTATTTTTGGCACATGGACGGGCCTCGTAATATCTCGCCCCATTCCGAGTCCGGCGGATGAACTTCGCCAGCCCCACGCCCCAAGGTTATAGCCCACCCGTTTTTTGGGCATTTTTCCGCTGGAAGAACTTGGGGCCCCGGGCTTCAAGCGCTCGTTTTAGGGTGCGGCTGTGACCGCGGCCTATTTATGGCACACGGAGGGGCCTCGCAAAGTACCGCCCCATTCCGAGTCCGGCGGACGAACTTCACCAGCCCCACGCCCCAAGGCTATAGCCCACCCGTTTTTTGGGCATTTTTCCGCTGGACGAACATGGGGCCCCGGCCTTCGGTCATTCGTTTTTGGGCGCGGCTGTGCCCGCAGCCTATTTTTGGCACACGGAGGGGCCTCGCAAAGTCTCGCCCCATTCCGAGTCTGGCGGACGAACTTCACCAGCCCCACGCCCCAAGGCTATAGCCCACCTGTTTTTTGGGCATTTTTCCGCTGGACGAACTTGGGGCCCTGGCCTTCGGTCATTCGTTTTTGGGCGCGGCTGTGCCCGCGGCCTATTTTTGGCACACGGAGTGGCCTCGAAAAGTCTCGCCCCATTCCGAGTCTGGCGGACGAACTTCGCCACCCCCACGCCCCAAGGCTATAGCACACCCATTTTTTGGGCATTATTCCGTTAGACGAACTTGGGGCCTCGGCCTTCGGTCGCTCGTTTTTGGGCGCGGCTGTGCCCGCGGCCTATTTTTGGCACACGGAGGGGCCTCGCAAAGTCTCGCTCCATTCCGAGTCCGGCGGACGAACTTCGCCAGCCCCACGCCCCAAGGCTATAGCACCCCCGTTTTTTGGGCATTTTTCCGCTGGACGAACTTGGGGCCCCGGCCTTCGGTCGCTCGTTTTTGAGAGCGGCTGTGCCCGCGGCCTATTTTTGGCACACGGAGGGGCCTCGCAAAATCTCGCCCCATTCCGAGTCTGGCGGACGAACTTCGCCAGCCCCACGCCCCAAGGCTATAGCCCACCCGTTTTTTGGGCATTTTTTCGCTGGACGAACTTGGGGCCCCGGCCTTCGGTCATTCGTTTTTGGGCGCGGCTGTGCCCGCGGCCTATTTTTGGCACACGGAGTGGCCTCAAAAAGTCTCGCCCCATTCCGAGTCTGGCGGACGAACTTCGCCACCCCCACGCCCCAAGGCTATAGCACACCCATTTTTTGGGCATTATTCCATTGGACGAACTTGGGGCCTCGGCCTTCGGTCGCTCGTTTTCGGGCGCGGCTGTGCCCGCGGCCTATTTTTGGCGCACGGAAGGGCCTCGCAAAGTCTCGCTCCATTCCGAGTCCGGCGGACGAACTTCGCCAGCCCCACGCCCCAAGGCTACAGCACACCCGTTTTTTGGGCATTTTTCCGCTGGACGAACTTCGGGCCCCGGCCTTCGGTCCCTCGTTTTTGGGCGCGGCTGTGCCCGTGGCCTATTTTTGGTACACGGAGGGGCCTCGCAGAGTCTCGCCCCAATCCAAGTCCGGCGGACGAACTTCGTCTGCCCCACGCCCCAAGGCTATAGCCCACCCGTGTTTTGGGCATTTTTTCGCTGGACGAACTTGGGGCCCCGGCCTTCGGTCGCTTGTTTTTGGGCGCGGCTGTGGCCGCGGCCTATTTTTGGCACACGGGGAGGCCTCGCAAAGTCTCGCCCCATTCCGAGTCCGGCGGACGAACTTCGCCAGCCCCACGCCCCAAGGCTATAGCCCACCCGTTTTTTGGGCATTTTTCCGCTGGACGAACTTGGGGCCCCGGCCTTCGGTCGCTCGTTTTTGGGCGCAGCTGTGCCCGCGGCCTATTTTTGGCACACGGAGGGGCCTCGCAAAGTCTCGCCCCATTCTGAGTCTTGCGGACGAATTTCGCCAGCCCCACGCCCCAAGGCTATCGCACACCCGTTTTTTGGGCATTTTTCCGCTGGACGAACTTGGAGCCCCGGCCTTCGGTCGCTCGTTTTTGGGCGCGGCTGTGCCCGCGTCCTATTTTTGGCACACGGAGGGCCCTCGCAAAGTCTCGCCCCATTCCGAGTCCGGCGGACGAACTTCGCCAGCCCCACGCCCCAAGGCTATAGCACACCGGTTTTTTGGGCATTTTTCCGCTGGACGAACTTGGGGCCCCGGCCTTCGGTTGCTCGTTTTTGGGCGCGGCTGTTCTTGCAGCCTATTTTTGGCAAACGGAGGGGCGTCGCAAAGTCTCACCCCATTCCGAGTCCGGCGGACGAACTTCGCCTGCCCTATGCCCCAAGGCTATAGCACACACGTTTTTTGGGCATTTTTCCGCTGGACGAACTTGGGGCCTCGGCCTTCGGTCGCTCGTTTTTGGGCGCGGCTGTGCCCGCAGCCTATTTTTGGCACATGGAGGGGCCTCACAAAGTCTCGCCCCGTTCCGAGTCCGGCGGACGAACTTCGCCAGCCCCACGCCCCAAGGCTATAGCCCACCTGTTTTTTGGGCATTTTTCCGCTGGACGAACTTCGGGCCCCGGCCTTCGGTCACTCGTTTATGGGCGCGGCTGTGCCCGCGGCATATTCTTGGCACACGTAAGGGCCTCGAAAAGTCTCGCCCCATTCCGAGTCCGGCGGACGAACTTCGCCAGCCCCACGCCCCAAGGCTATAGGCCACCAGTTTTTTGGGCATTTTTCCGCTGGACGAACTTGGGGCCCCGGCCTTCGGTCGCTCGTTTTTGGGCGCGGCTGTGCCCGCGGCCTATTTTTGGCACACGGAGGGGCCTCGCAAAGTCTCGCCCCATTCCAAGTCCGGCGGACGAACTTCGCCAGCCCCACGCCCCAAGGCTATAGCCCACCCATTTTTTGGTCATTTTTCCACTGGACGAACTTGGGGCCCCGGCCTTCGGTCGTTCGTTTTTTGCTGCGGCTGTGCCCGCGGCCTATTTTTGGCACACGGAGGGGCCTCGCAAGGTCTCGCCCCATTCTGAGTCCGGCAGTCGAACTTCGCCAGCCCCACGCCCCAAGGATATAACCCACCCGTTTTTTGGGCATTTTTCGGCTGGACGAACTTGGGGCCCCGGCCTTCGGTTACTCATTTTTGGGCGCGGCTGTGCCTGCGACCTATTTTTGGCACACGGAAGGGCCTCGCAAAATCTCGCCCCATTACAAGTCCGGCGGACGAACTTCGCCAGCCCCGCGCCCCAAGGCTATAGCCCACCCGTTTTTTGGGCATTTTTCCACTGGACGAACTTGGGGCCACGGCCTTCGGTCGCTCGTTTTTGGACGCGGCTGTGCCCGCGGCCTATTTTTGGCATGCGGAGGGGCCTCGCAAAGTCTCGCCCCATTCCGAGTCCGGCGGACGAACTTCGCCAGCCCCACACCCCAAGGCTATAGCCCACCCGTTTTTTGGGCATTTTTCCGCTGGACGAACTTGGGGCCCCGGCCTTCGGTCACTCGTTTTTGGACGCGGCTGTGCCCGCGGCCTATTTTTGACACACGGAGGGGCCTCACAAAGTCTCGCCCCATTCCGAGTCCGGCGGACGAACTTCGCCAGCCCCACGCCCCAAGGCTATAGCCCACCCATTTTTTGGGCATTTTTCCGCTGGACGAACTTGGGGCCCCCGGCCTTTGGTCGCTCGTTTTTGGGCGCGGCTGTACCCGGGGCCTATTTTTGGCACACGGAGGGGCCTCGCAAAGTCTCACCCCATTCCGAGTCCGGCGGAAGAACTTCGCCAGCCCCACGCCCCAAGGCTATAGCACACACTTTTTTTGGGCATTTTTCCGCTGGACGAACTTGGGACCCCGGCCTTCGGTCGCTCATTTTTGGGCGCGGCTGTGCCCGCGGTCTATTTTTGGCACACGGAGGGGCCTCGCAAAGTCTCGCCCCATTCCGAGTCCGGCGGACGAACTTCGCCAGCCCCACGCCCCAAGGCTATAGCACACCCGTTTTTTGGGCATTTTTCCGCTGGACGAACTTGGGGCCCCGGCCTTCGGTCGCTCGTTTTTGGGCGCGGCTGTGCTTGCAGCCTATTTTTGGCAAACGGAGGGGCGTCGTAAAGTCTCACCCCATTCCGAGTCCGGCAGACGAACTTCGCCTGCCCCACGCCCCAAGGCTATAGCACACACATTTTTTGGGCATTTTTCCGCGGGACGAAGTTGGGGCCCCGGCCTTCGGTCACTCGTTTTTGGACGCGGCTGTGCCTGCGGCCTATTTTTGGCATGCGGAGGGGCCTCGCAAAGTCTCGCCCCATTCCGAGTCCGGCGGACGAACTTCGCCAGCCCCACGCCCCAAGGCTGTAGGCCACCCGTTTTTTGGGCATTTTTCCGCTGGACGAACTTGGGGCCCCAGCCTTCGGTCGCTCGATTTTGGGCGCGGCTGTGCCCGCGGCCTATTTTTGGCACACGGAGGGGCCTCCCAAAGTCTCGCCCCATTCCGAGTCCGGCGGACGAACTTCGCCAGCCCTACGCCCCAAGGCTATAGCAGACCCGTTTTTTGGGCATTTTTCCGCTGGACGAACTTGGGGCCCCGGCCCTCGGTCGCTCGTTTTTGGGCGCGGCTGAGCCCGCGGCCTATTTTTGGGACACGGAGGGGCCTCGCAAAGTCTCGGCCCATTCCGATTCCGGCGGACGAACTTTGCCAGCCCCACGCCCCAAGGCTATAGCCCACCCGTTTTTTGGGCATTTTTCCGCTGGACGAACTTGGGGCCCCGGCCTTCGGTCGCTCGTTTTTGGGCGCGGCTGTGCCTGCGGCCTATTTTTGCCACACGGAGGGGCCTCGCAAAGTATCGCCCCATTCCGAGTCCGGCGGACGAACTTCGCCAGCCCCATGCCCCAAGGCTATAGCCCACCCGTTTTTTGGGCATTTTTCCGCTGGACGAACTTGGGGCCCCGGCCTCGGTCGCTCGTTTTTGGGTTCGGCTGTGCCCATGGCCTATTTTTGGCACACGGAGGGGCCTCGTAAAGTCTCGCCCCATTCCGAGTCCGGCGGACGAACTTCGCCAGCCCCACGCCCCAAGGCTATAGGCCACCCGTTTTTTGGGCATTTTTCCGCTGGACGAACTTGGGGCCCCGGCCTTCGGTCGCTCGTTTTTGGGCGCGGCTGTGCCCGCGGCCTATTTTTGACACACGGAGGGGCCTCCCAAAGTCTCGCCCCATTCCGAGTCCGGCGGACGAACTTCGCCAGTGCTACGCCCCAAGGCTATAGCAGACCCGTTTTTTGGGCATTTTTCCGCTGGACGAACTTGGGGCCCCGGCCCTCGGTCGCTCGTTTTTGGGCGCGGCTGTGTCCGCGGCATATTTTTGGCACACGGAGGGGCCTCGCAAAGTCTCGGCCCATTCCGAGTCCGGTGGACGAATTTCGCCAGCCCCACGCCCCAAGGCTATAGCCCACCCGTTTTTTGGGCATTTTTCCGCTGTACGAACTTGGGGCCCCGGCCTTCGGTCGCTCGTTTTTGGGCGCAGCTGTGCCCGCGGCCTATTTTTGGCACACGGAGGGGCCTCGCAAAGTCTCGCCCCATTCCGAGTCCGGCGGACGAACTTCGCCAGCCCCACACCCCAAGGCTATAGCACACCCGTTTTTTGGGCATTTTTCCGCTGGACGAACTTGGGGCCCCGGCCTTCGGTCGCTCGTTTTTGGGCGCGGCTGTGCTTGCAGCCTATTTTTGGCAAACGGAGGGGCGTCGTAAAGTCTCACCCCATTCCGAGTCCGGCGGACGAACTTCGCCTGCCCCACGCCCCAAGGCTATAGCACACACATTTTTTGGGCATTTTTCCGCTGGACGAACTTGGGGCCTCGGCCTTCGGTCGCTCGTTTTTGGGCGCGGCTGTGCCCGCGGGCTATTTTTGGCACATGGAGGGGCCTCACAAAGTCTCGCCCCATTCCGAGTCCGGCGGACGAACTTCGCCAGCCCTACGCCCCAAGGCTATAGCCCACCTGTTTTTTGGGCATTTTTCCGCTGGACGAACTTCGGGCCCCGGCCTTCGGTCACTCGTTTATGGGTGCGGCTGTGCCCGCGGCATATTTTTGGCACACGTAAGGGCCTCGCAAAGTCTCGCCCCATTCCGAGTCCGGCGGACGAACTTCGACAGCCCCACACCCCAAGGCTATAGGCCACCCGTTTTTTGGGCATTTTTCCGCTGGACGAACTTGGGGCCCCGGCCTTCGGTCGCTTGATTTTGGGCGCGGCTGTGCCCGCGGCCTATTTTTGGCACACGGAGGGGCCTCCCAAAGTCTCGCCCCATTCCGAGTCCGGCGGACGAACTTCGCCAGCCCCACACCCCAAGGCTATAGGCCACCCGTTTTTTGGGCATTTTTCCGCTGGACGAACTTGGGGCCCCGGCCTCGGTCGCTCGTTTTTGGGTGCGGCTGTGCCCATGGCCTATTTTTGGCACACGGAGGGCCCTCGTAAAGTCTCGCCCCATTCCGAGTCTGGCGGACGAACTTCGCCAGCCCCACGCCCCAAGGCTATAGGCCACCCGTTTTTTGGGCATTTTTCCGCTGGACGAACTTGGGGCCCCGGCCTTCGGTCGCTCGTTTTTGGGCGCGGCTGTGCCCGCGGCCTATTTTTGACACACGGAGGGGCCTGCCAAAGTCTCGCCCCATTCCGAGTCCGGCGGACGAACTTCGCCAGTACTACGCCCCAAGGCTATAGCAGACCCGTTTTTTGGGCATTTTTCCGCTGGACGAACTTGGGGCCCCGGCCCTCGGTCGCTCGTTTTTGGGCGCGGCTGTGCCCGCGGTCTATTTTTGGCACACGGAGGGGCCTCGCAAAGTCTCGGCCCATTCCGAGTCCGGTGGACGAACTTCGCCAGCCCCATGCCCCAAGGCTATAGCCCACCGTTTTTTGGGCATTTTTCCGCTGGACGAACTTGGGGCCCCGGCCTTCGGTCGCTCGTTTTTGGGCGCGGCTGTACCCGCGGCCTATTTTTGGCACACGGAGGGGCCTCGCAAAGTCTCGCCCCATTCCGAGTCCGGCGGACGAACTTCGCCAGCCCCACGCCCCAAGGCTATAGCACACCCGGTTTTTGGGCATTTTTTCCGCTGGACGAACTTGGGGCCCCGGCGTTCGGTCGCTCGTTTTTGGGCGCGGCTGTGCTTGCAGCCTATTTTTGGCAAACGGAGGGGCGTCGTAAAGTCTCACCCCATTCCGAGTCCGGCGGATGAACTTCGCCTGCCTCACGCCCCAAGGCTATAGCACACACATTTTTTGGGCATTTTTCCGCTGGACGAACTTGGGGCCTCGGCCTTCGGTCGCTCGTTTTTGGGCGCGGCTGTGCCGGCGGCCTATTTTTGGCACATGGAGCGGCCTCGCAAAGTCTCGCCCCATTCCGAGTCCGGCGGACGAACTTCGCCAGCCCCACGCCCCAAGGCTATAGCCCACCTGTTTTTTGGGCATTTTTCCGCTGGACGAACTTCGGGCCCCGGCCTTCGGTCACTCGTTTATGGGTGCGGCTGTGCCCGCGGCATATTTTTGGCACACGTAAGGGCCTCGCAAAGTCTCGCCCCATTCCGAGTCCGGCGGACGAACTTCGCCAGCCCCACACCCCAAGGCTATAGGCCACCCGTTTTTTGGGCATTTTTCCGCTGGACGAACTTGGGGCCCCGGCCTTCGGTCGCTTGATTTTGGGCGCGGCTGTGCCCGCGGCCTCTTTTTGGCACACGGAGGGGCCTCCCAAAGTCTCGCCCCATTCCGAGTCCGGCGGACGAACTTCGCCAGCCCCATGCCCCAAGGCTATAGCCCACCCGTTTTTTGGGCATTTTTCCGCTGGACGAACTTGGGGCCCCGGCCTCGGTCGCTCGTTTTTGGGTGCGGCTGTGCCCATGGCCTATTTTTGGCACACGGAGGGGCCTCGTAAAGTCTCGCCCCATTCCGAGTCCGGCGGACGAACTTCGCCAGCCCCACGCCCCAAGGCTATAGGCCACCCGTTTTTTGGGCATTTTTCCGCTGGACGAACTTGGGGCCCCGGCCTTCGGTCGCTCGTTTTTGGGCGCGGCTGTGCCCACGGCCTATTTTTGACACACGGAGGGGCCTCCCAAAGTCTCGCCCCATTCCGAGTCCGGCGGACGAACTTCGCCAGTGCTACGCCCCAAGGCTATAGCAGACCCGTTTTTTGGGCATTTTTCCGCTGGACGAACTTGGGGCCCCGGCCCTCGGTCGCTCGTTTTTGGGCGCGGCTGTGCCCGCGGCCTATTTTTGGTACACGGAGGGGCCTCGCAAAGTCTCGGCCCATTCCGAGTCCGGTGGACGAACTTCGCCAGCCCCACGCCCCAAGGCTATAGCACACCCGTTTTTTGGGCATTTTTCCGCTGGACGAACTTGGGACCCCGGCCTTCGGTCGCTCGTTTTTGGGGCGGCTGTGCCCGCGGCCTATTTTTGGCACACTGAGCGGCCTCGCAAAGTCTCGCCCCATTCCGAGTCCGGCGGACGAACTTCGCCAGCCCCACGCCCCAAAGCTATAGCACACCCGTTATTTGGGCATTTTTCCACTGGACGAACTTGGGGCCCCGGCCTTCGGTCGCTCGTTTTTGGGTGCAGCTGTGCCCTCACCCTATTTTTGCCACACGGAGGGGCCTCGCAAAGTGTCACCCCATTCCGAGTCCGGCGGACGAACTTCGCCGGCCCCACGCCCCAAGGCTATAGCCCACCCGTTTTTTGGGCATTTTTCCGCGGGACGAAGTTGGGGCCCCGGCCTTCGGTCACTCGTTTTTGGACGCGGCTGTGCCCGCGGCCTATTTTTGGCATGCGGAGGGGCCTCGCAAAGTCTCGCCCCATTCCGAGTCCGGCGGACGAACTTCGCCAGCCCCACGCCCCAAGGCTGTAGCCCACCCGTTTTTTGGGCATTTTTCCGCTGGACGAACTTGGGGCCCCGGCCTTCGGTCGCTCGTTTTTGGGCGCGGCTGTGCCTGCGGCCTATTTTTGGCACACGGAGGGGCCTCGCAAAGTCTCACCCCATTTCGAGTCCGGCGGACGAACTTCGCCGGCCCCACGCCCCAAGGCTATAGCCCACCCGTTTTTTGGGCAATTTTCCGCGGGACGAAATTGGGGCCCCGGCCATCGTTCGCTCGTTTTTGGGCGTGGCGGTGCCCGCGGCCTAGTTTTTGCACACGGAGGGGCCTCGCAAAGTCTCGCCCCATTCCGAGTCCGGCGGACGAACTTCGCCAGCCCCACGCCCCAAGGCTATAGCACACCCGTTTTTTGGGCATTTTTCCGCTGGACGAACTTGGGACCCCGGCCTTCGGTCGCTCGTTTTTGGGTGCGGCTGTGCCCGCGGCCTATTTTTGGCACACAGACGGGCCTCGCAAAGTCTCGCCTCATTCCGAGTCCGGCGGACGAACATCGCTAGCCCCATGCCCCAAGGCTATAGCACACCCGTTTTTTGGGCATTTTTACGCCGGACGAAGTTGGGGCCCCGGCCTTCGGTCGCTCGGTTTTGGGCGCGGCTGTGCCCGCGGCCTATTTTTGGCACATGGAGGGGCCTTACAAAGTCTTGCCCCATTCCGAGTCCGGCGGACGAACTTCGCCAGCCCCACGCGCCAAGGCTATAGCCCACCAGTTTTTTGGGCATTTTTCCGCTGGACGAACTTGGGGCCACGGCTTTCGGTCGCTCGTTTTTTGGCGCGGCTGTGCCCGCGACCTATTTTTGGCACACGAATGGGCCTCGCAAAGTCTCGCCCCATTCCGAGTCCGGCGGACGAACTTCGCCAGCCCCACGCCCCAAGGCTATAGCACACTCGTTTTTTGGGCATTTTTCCGCGGGACGAAGTTGGGGCCCCGGCCTTCGGTCACTCGTTTTTGGACGCGGCTGTGCCCGCGGCCTATTTTTGGCATGCGGAGGGGCCTCGCAAAGTCTCACCCCATTCCGAGTCCGGCGGACGAACTTCGCCAGCCCCACGCCCCAAGGCTATAGCCCACCCGTTTTTTGGGCATTTTTCCGCTGGACGAACTTGGGGCCCCAGCCTTCGGTCACTCGTTTTTGGGAACGGCTGTGCCCGCGGCCTATTTTTGGCACACGGAGGGGCCTCGCAAAGTCTCGCCCCATTCCGAGTCCGGCGGACGAACTTCGCCAGCCCCACGCCCCAAGGCTATAGCACACCCGTTTTTTGGGCATTTTTCCGCTGGACGAACTTGGCGCCGCGTCCTTCGGTCGCTCGTTTTTGGACGCGGCTGTGCCCGCGGCCTATTTTTGGCACACGGAGGGGCCTCGTAAAGTCTCGCCCCATTCCGAGTCCGGCGGACGAAGTTCGCCAGCACCATGCCCCAAGGCTATAGCACACCCGTTTTTTGGGCATTTTTCCGCTGGACGAACTTGGGGCCCCGGCCTTCGGTCGCTCGTTTTTGGGTGCGGCTGTGCCCGCGGCCTATTCTTGGCACACAGACAGGCCTCGCAAAGTCTCGCCTCATTCCGAGTCCGGCGGACGAACATCGCTAGCCCCATGCCCCAAGGCTATAGCACACCCGTTTTTTGGGCATTTTTACGCCGGACGAAGTTGGGGCCCCGGCCTTCGGTCGCTCGTTTTTGGGCGCGGCTGTGCCCGCGGCCTATTTTTGGCACACGGAGGGGCCTCGCAAAGTCTCACCCCATTCCAAGTCCGGCGGACGAACTTCGCCAGCCCCACGCCCCAAGGCTATAGCACACCCGTTTTTTGGGCATTTTTCCGCTGGACGAACTTGGGGCCCCGGCCTTCGGTCGCTCGTTTTTGGGCGCGGCTGTGCCCGCAGCCATTTTTGGCACACGGAGGGGCCTCGCAAGGTCTCGCCCCATTCTGAGTCCGGCGGACGAACTTCGCCAGCCCCACGCCCCAAGGCTATAGCCCACCCGTTTTTTTGGCATTTTTCCGCTGGACGAACTTGGGGCCCCGGGCTTCTGTCGCTCGTTTTTGGGCGCGGCTGTGCCCGCGGCCTATTTTTGGCACACGGAGGGGCCTCGCAAAGTGTCGCCCCATTCCGAGTCCGGCGGACGAACTTCGCCAGCCCCACGCCCCAAGGCTATAGCGCACCCGTTTTTTGGGCATTTTTCCACTGGACGAACTTGGGACCACGGCCTTCGGTCGCTCGTTTTTGGGCGCGGCTGTGCCCGTGGCCTATTTTCGGCACATGGAGGGGATCGCAAAGTCTCGCCCCATTCTGAGTCCGGCGGACAAACTTCACCAGCCCCACGCCCCAAGGCTATAGCCCACCCATTTTTGGGGCATTTTTCCGCTGGACGAACTTGGGGCCCCGGCCTTCGGTCGCTCGTTTTTGGGCGCGGCTGTGCCCGCGGCCTATTTTTGGCACACGGAGGGGCCTCGCAAAGTCTCGCCCCATTCCGAGTCTTGCGGACGAACTTCACCAGCCCCACGCCGCTAGGGTATAACACACCCGTTTTTTGGGCATTTTTCCGCTGGACGAACTTGGGGCCCCGGCCTTCGGTCGCTCGTTCTTGGGCGGGCTGTGCCTGCGGCCTATTTTTGGCACACGGAGGGGCCTCGCAAAGTCTCACCCCATTCCGAGTCCGGCGGACGAACTTCGCCGGCCCCACGCCCCAAGGCAAGAGCCCACCCGTTTTTTGGGCATTTTTCCGCGGGACGAAGTTGGGGCCCCGGCCTTCGGTCACTCGTTTTTGGACGCGGCTGTGCCCGCGGCCTATTTTTGGCATGCGGAGGGGCCTCGTAAAGTCTCGCCCCATTCCGAGTCCGGCGGACGAACTTCGCCAGCCCCACGCCCCAAGGCTATAGCCCACCCGTTTTTTGGGCATTTTTCTGCTGGACGAACTTGGGGCCCCAGCCTTCGGTCACTCGTTTTTGGGCACGGCTGTGCCCGCGGCCTATTTTTGGCACACGGAGGGGGCTCGCAAAGTCTCGCCCCATTCCGAGTCCGGCGGATGAACTTCGCCAGCCCCACGCCCCAAGGCTATAGCACACCCGTTTTTTGGGCATTTTTCCGCTGGACGAACTTGGCGCCGCGTCCTTCGGTCGCTCGTTTTTCGGCGCGGCTGTGCCCGCGGCCTATTTTTGGCACACGGAGGGGCCTCGCAAAGTCTCGCCCCATTCCGAGTCCGGCAGACGAAGTTCGCCAGCCCCACGCCCCAAGGCTATAGCACACCTGTTTTTTGGGCATTTTTCCGCTTGACGAACTTGGGGCCCCGGCCTTCGGTCGCTCGTTTTTGGGTGCGGCCGTGCCTGCGGCCTATTTTTGGCACACAGTCGGGCCTCGTAAAGTCTCGCCTCATTCCGAGTCCGGCGGAGGAACATCGCCAGCCCCATGCCCCAAGGCTATAGCACACCCGTTTTTTGGGCATTTTTACGCCGGACGAAGTTGGGGCCCCGGCCTTCGGTCGCTCGTTTTTTGGGCGCGGCTGTGCCCGCGGCCTATTTTTGGCACATGGAGGGGCCTTACAAAGTCTTGCCCCATTCCAAGTCCGGCGGACGAACTTCGCCAGCCCCACGCCCCAAGGCTATAGCCCACCAGTTTTTTGGGCATTTTTCCGCTGGACGAACTTGGGGCCACGGCTTTCGGTCGCTCGTTTTTTGGCGCGGCTGTGCCCGCGAACTATTTTTGGCACACGAAGGGGCCTCGCAAAGTCTCGCCCCATTCCGAGTCCGGCGGACGAACTTCGCCAGCCCCACGCCCCAAGGCTATAGCACACCCGTTTTTTGGGCATTTTTCCGCTGGATGAACTTGGGACCCCGGCCTTCGGTCGCTCGTTTTTGGGGCGGCTGTGCCCGCGGCCTATTTTTGGCACACTGAGGGGCCTCGCAAAGTCTCGCCCCATTCCGAGTCCGGCGGACGAACTTCGCCAGCCCCACGCCCCAAAGCTATAGCACACCCGTTTTTTGGGCATTTTTCCACTGGACGAACTTGGGGCCCCGGCCTTCGGTCGCTCGTTTTTGGGCGCGGCTGTGCCCGCGGCCTATTTTTGGCACACTGAGGGGCCTCGCAAAGTCTCGCCCCATTCCGAGTCCGGCGGACGAATTTCGCCAGCCCCACGCCCCAAAGCTATAGCACACCCGTTTTTTGGGCATTTTTCCACTGGACGAACTTGGGGCCCCGGCCTTCGGTCGCTCGTTTTTGGGCGCGGCTGTGCCCGCGGCCTATTTTTGCCACACGGAGGGGCCTCGCAAAGTCTCACCCCATTCCGAGTCCGGCGGACGAACTTCGCCAGCCCCCCGCCCCAAGGCTATAGCACACCCGTTTTTTGGGCATTTTTCCGCTGGACGAACTTGGGGCCCTGGCCTTCGGTCGCTCGTTTTTGGGCGCGGCTGTGCCTGCGGCCTATTTTTTGCACACGGAGGGGCCTCGCAAAGTGTCGGCCCATTCCGAGTCCGGCGGACGAACTTCGCCAGCCCGACGCCCCAAGGCTATAGCACACCCGTTTTTTGGGCATTTTTCCGCTGGACGAACTTCGGTCGCTCGTTTTTGGGCGCGGCTGTGCCCGCGGCCTATTTTTGGCACACGGAGGGGGCTCGCAAAGTCTCGCCCCATTCCGAGTCCGGCGGACGAACTTCGCCAGCCCCACGCCCCAAGGCTATAGCCCACCCGTTTTTTGGGCATTTTTCCGCTGGACGAACTTGGGGCCCCGGCCTTCGGTCGCTTGTTTTTGGACGCGGCTGTGCCCATGGCCTATTTTTGGCACACGGAGGGGCCTTGTAAAGTCTGGCCCCATTCCGAGTCCGGCGGACGAACTTCGCCAGCCCCACGCCCCAAGGCTATAGCTCACCCGTTTTTTGGGCATTTTTCCGCTGGACGAACTTGGGGCCCCGGCCTTCGGTCGCTCGTTTTTGGGCGCGACTGTGCCCGCGGCCTGTTTTTGGCACACGGAGGGGCCTCGCAAAGTCTCGCCCCATTCCGAGTCTGGCGGATGAACTTCGCCAGCCCCACGCCCCAAGGCTATAGCACACCCGTTTTTTGGGCATTTTTCCGCTGGACGAACTTGAGGCCCCGGCATTCGGTAGCTCGTTTTTGGGCGCGGCTGTGCCCGCGGCCTATTTTTGGCACACGGAGGGGCCTCGCAAAGTCTCGCCCCATTCCGCGTCCGGCGGACGAACTTCGCCAGCCCCAAGCCCCAAGACTATAGCCCACCCGTTTTTTGGGCATTTTTCCGCTAGACGAACATGGGGCCCCGGCCTTCGGTCGCTTGTTTTTGGGCGCGGCTGTGCCCGCGGCCTATTTTTGGCACACGGAGGGGCCTCGCAAAGTCTCGCCCCATTCCGAGTCCGGCGGACGAACTTCGCCAACCCCACGCCCCAAGGCTATAGCCCAACTGTTTTTTGGGCATTTTTCCGCTGGACGAACTTGGGACCCCGGCCTTCGGTCGCTCGTTTTTGGGCGTGGTTGTGCCCGAGGCCTATTTTTGGCACACGGAGGGGCCTCGCAAAGTCTCGCCCCATTCTGAGTCCGGCGGACGAACTTCGCCAGCCCCACGCCCCAAGGCTATAGCACACCCGTTTTTTGGGAATTTTTCCGCTGGACGAACTTGGGGCCCGGGCCTTCGGTCGCTCGTTTTTGGGCACGGCTGTGCCTGCGGCCTATTTTTGGCACACGGAGGGGCCTCGTAAAGTCTCGCCCCATTCCGAGTCCGGCGGACGAACTTCGCCAGCCCCACGCCCCAAGGGTATAGCACACCCGTTTTTTGGGCATTTTTCCGCTGGACGAATTGGGGCCCCGGCCTTTGGTCGCTTGTTTTTGGGCGCGGATGTGCCCGCGGCCTATTTATGGCACACGAAGGGGCCTCTCAAAGTCTCGCCCCATTCCGAGTACGGCGGACGAACTTCGCCGGCCCCACGCCCCAAGGCTATAGCACACCCGTTTTTTGGGCATTTTTCCGCTAGACGAACTTGGGGCCCCGGCCTTCGGTTGCTCGCTTTTGGGCGCGGCTGTGCCCGTGGCCTATTTTTGGCACACGGAGGGGCCTCGCAAAGTCTCTCCCCATTCCAAGTCCGGCGGACGAAGTTCGCCAGCCCCACGCCCCAAGGCTATAGCCCACCCGTTTTTTGGGCATTTTTCCGCTGGACGAACTTAGGGCCCCGGCCTTCGGTCGCTCCTTTTGGGCGCGCCTGTACCCGCGGTCTATTTTTGGCACACGGAGGGGCCTCGCAAAGTCTCGTCCCATTCCGAGTCCGGTGGACGAACTTCGCCAGCCCCACGCCCCAAGGCTAGAGCCCACCCGTTTTTTTGGCATTTTTCCGCTGGACGAACTTGGGGCCCCGGCCTTCGGTCGCTCGTTTTTGGGCGCGCCTGTACCCGCGGCCTATTTTTGGCACACGGAGGGGCCTCGCAAAGTCTCGTCCCATTCCGAGTCCGGTGGACGAAGTTCGCCAGCCCCACGCCCCAAGGCTAGAGCCCACCCGTTGTTTTGGCATTTTTCCGCTGGACGAACTTGGGGCCCCGGCCTTCGGTCGCTCGTTTTTGGGCGCGCCTGTGCCCGCGGCCTATTTTTGGCACACGGAGGGGCCTCGCAAGGTCTCGTCCCATTCCGAGTCCGGCGGACGAACTTCGCCAGCCCCATGCCCCAAGGCTATAGCCCACCCGTTTTTTGGGCATTTTTCCGCTGGACGAACTTGGGGCCCCGGCCTCGGTCGCTCGTTTTTGGGTGCGGCTGTGCCCATGGCCTATTTTTGGCACACGGAGGGGCCTCGTAAAGTCTCGCCCCATTCCGAGTCCGGCGGACGAACTTCGCCAGCCCCACGCCCCAAGGCTATAGGCCACCCGTTTTTTGGGCATTTTTCCGCTGGACGAACTTGGGGCCCCGGCCTTCGGTCGCTCGTTTTTGGGCGCGGCTGTGCCCACGGCCTATTTTTGACACACGGAGGGGCCTCCCAAAGTCTCGCCCCATTCCGAGTCCGGCGGACGAACTTCGCCAGTGCTACGCCCCAAGGCTATAGCAGACCCGTTTTTTGGGCATTTTTCCGCTGGACGAACTTGGGGCCCCGGCCCTCGGTCGCTCGTTTTTGGGCGCGGCTGTGCCCGCGGCCTATTTTTGGTACACGGAGGGGCCTCGCAAAGTCTCGGCCCATTCCGAGTCCGGTGGACGAACTTCGCCAGCCCCACGCCCCAAGGCTATAGCACACCCGTTTTTTGGGCATTTTTCCGCTGGACGAACTTGGGACCCCGGCCTTCGTTCGCTCGTTTTTGGGGCGGCTGTGCCCGCGGCCTATTTTTGGCACACTGAGCGGCCTCGCAAAGTCTCGCCCCATTCCGAGTCCGGCGGACGAACTTCGCCAGCCCCACGCCCCAAAGCTATAGCACACCCGTTATTTGGGCATTTTTCCACTGGACGAACTTGGGGCCCCGGCCTTCGGTCGCTCGTTTTTGGGTGCAGCTGTGCCCTCACCCTATTTTTGCCACACGGAGGGGCCTCGTAAAGTGTCACCCCATTCCGAGTCCGGCGGACGAACTTCGCCGGCCCCACGCCCCAAGGCTATAGCCCACCCGTTTTTTGGGCATTTTTCCGCGGGACGAAGTTGGGGCCCCGGCCTTCGGTCACTCGTTTTTGGACGCGGCTGTGCCCGCGGCCTATTTTTGGCATGCGGAGGGGCCTCGCAAAGTCTCGCCCCATTCCGAGTCCGGCGGACGAACTTCGCCAGCCCCACGCCCCAAGGCTATAGCCCACCCGTTTTTTGGGCATTTTTCCGCTGGACGAACTTGGGGCCCCGGCCATCGTTCGCTCGTTTTTGGGCGTGGCGGTGCCCGCGGCCTAGTTTTTGCACACAGAGGGGCCTCGCAAAGTCTCGCCCCATTCCGAGTCCGGCGGACGAACTTCGCCAGCCCCACGCCCCAAGGCTATAGCACACCCGTTTTTTGGGCATTTTTCCGCTGGACGAACTTGGCGCCGCGTCCTTCGGTCGCTCGTTTTTGGACGCGGCTGTGCCCGCGGCCTATTTTTGGCACATGGAGGGGCCTCGTAAAGTCTCGCCCCATTCCGAGTCCGGCGAACGAAGTTCGCCAGCACCATGCCCCAAGGCTATAGCACACCCGTTTTTTGGGCATTTTTCCGCTGGACGAACTTGGGGCCCCGGCCTTCGGTCGCTCGTTTTTGGGTGCGGCTGTGCCCGCGGCCTATTTTTGGCACACAGACAGGCCTCGCAAAGTCTCGCCTCATTCCGAGTCCGGCGGACGAACATCGCTAGCCCCATGCCCCAAGGCTATAGCACACCCGTTTTTTGGGCATTTTTACGCCGGACGAAGTTGGGGCCCCGGCCTTCGGTCGCTCGTTTTTGGGCGCGGCTGTGCCCGCGGCCTATTTTTGGCACACGGAAGGGCCTCGCAAAGTCTCACCCCATTCCAAGTCCGGCGGACGAACTTCGCCAGCCCCACGCCCCAAGGCTATAGCACACCCGTTTTTTGGGCATTTTTCCGCTGGACGAACTTGGGGCCCCGGCCTTCGGTCGCTCGTTTTTGGGCGCGGCTGTGCCCGCAGCCATTTTTGGCACACGGAGGGGCCTCGCAAGGTCTCGCCCCATTCTGAGTCCGGCGGACGAACTTCGCCAGCCCCACGCCCCAAGGCTATAGCCCACCCGTTTTTTTGGCATTTTTCCGCTGGACGAACTTGGGGCCCCGGGCTTCTGTCGCTCGTTTTTGGGCGCGGCTGTGCCCGCGGCCTATTTTTGGCACACGGAGGGGCCTCGCAAAGTGTCGCCCCATTCCGAGTCCGGCGGACGAACTTCGCCAGCCCCACGCCCCAAGGCTATAGCGCACCCGTTTTTTGGGCATTTTTCCACTGGACGAACTTGGGACCACGGCCTTCGGTCGCTCGTTTTTGGGCGCGGCTGTGCCCGTGGCCTATTTTCGGCACATGGAGGGGATCGCAAAGTCTCGCCCCATTCTGAGTCCGGCGGACAAACTTCACCAGCCCCACGCCCCAAGGCTATAGCCCACACATTTTTGGGGCATTTTTCCGCTGGACGAACTTGGGGCCCCGGCCTTCGGTCGCTCGTTTTTGGGCGCGGCTGTGCCCGCGGCCTATTTTTGGCACACGGAGGGGCCTCGCAAAGTCTCGCCCCATTCCGAGTCCGGCGGACGAACTTCACCAGCCCCACGCCGCTAGGCTCTAACACACCCGTTTTTTGGGCATTTTTCCGCTGGACGAACTTGGGGCCCCGGCCTTCGGTCGCTCGTTTTTGGGCGCGGCTGTGCCTGCGGCCTATTTTTGGCACACGGAGGGGCCTCGCAAAGTCTCACCCCATTCCGAGTCCGGCGGACGAACTTCGCCGGCCCCACGCCCCAAGGCTAGAGCCCACCCATTTTTTGGGCATTTTTCCGTGGGACGAAGTTGGGGCCCCGGCCTTCGGTCACTCGTTTTTGGACGCGGCTGTGCCCGCGGCCTATTTTTGGCATGCGGAGGGGCCTCGCAAAGTCTCGCCCCATTCCGAGTCCGGCGGACGAACTTCGCCAGCCCCACGCCCCAAGGCTATAGCCCACCCGTTTTTTGGGCATTTTTCCGCTGGACGAACTTGGGGCCCCAGCCTTCGGTCACTCGTTTTTGGGCACGGCTGTGCCCGCGGCCTATTTTTGGCACACGGAGGGGGCTCGCAAAGTCTCGCCCCATTCCGAGTCCGGCGGATGAACTTCGCCAGCCCCACGCCCCAAGGCTATAGCACACCCGTTTTTTGGGCATTTTTCCGCTGGACGAACTTGGCGCCGCGTCCTTCGGTCGCTCGTTTTTGGGCGCGGCTGTGCCCGCGGCCTATTTTTGGCACACGGAGGGGCCTCGCAAAGTCTCGCCCCATTCCGAGTCCGGCAGACGAAGTTCGCCAGCCCCACGCCCCAAGGCTATAGCACACCTGTTTTTTGGGCATTTTTCCGCTTGACGAACTTGGGGCCCCGGCCTTCGGTCGCTCGTTTTTGGGTGCGGCTGTGCCTGCGGCCTATTTTTGGCACACAGACGGGCCTCGCAAAGTCTCGCCTCATTCCGAGTCTGGCGGACGAACATCGCCAGCCCCATGCCCCAAGGCTATAGCACACCCGTTTTTTGGGCATTTTTACGCCGGACGAAGTTGGGGCCCCGGCCTTCGGTCGCTCGTTTTTGGGCGCGGCTGTGCCCGCGGCCTATTTTTGGCACATGGAGGGGCCTTACAAAGTCTTGCCCCATTCCAAGTCCGGCGGACGAACTTCGCCAGCCCCACGCCCCAAGGCTATAGCCCACCAGTTTTTTGGGCATTTTTTCCGCTGGACGAACTTGGGGCCACGGCTTTCGGTCGCTCGTTTTTTGGCGCGGCTGTGCCCGCGAACTATTTTTGGCACACGAAGGGGCCTCGCAAAGTCTCGCCCCATTCCGAGTCCAGCGGACGAACTTCGCCAGCCCCACGCCCCAAGGCTATAGCACACCCGTTTTTTGGGCATTTTTCCGCTGGATGAACTTGGGACCCCGGCCTTCGGTCGCTCGTTTTTGGGGCGGCTGTGCCCGCGGCCTATTTTTGGCACACTGAGGGGCCTCGCAAAGTCTCGCCCCATTCCGAGTCCGGCGGACGAACTTCGCCAGCCCCACACCCCAAAGCTATAGCACACCCGTTTTTTGGGCATTTTTCCACTGGACGAACTTGGGGCCCCGGCCTTCGGTCGCTCGTTTTTGGGCGCGGCTGTGCCCGCGGCCTATTTTTGGCACACTGAGGGGCCTCGCAAAGTCTCGCCCCATTCCGAGTCCGGCGGACGAACTTCGCCAGCCCCACGCCCCAAAGCTATAGCACACCCGTTTTTTGGGCATTTTTCCACTGGACGAACTTGGGGCCCCGGCCTTCGGTCGCTCGTTTTTGGGCGCGGCTGTGCCCGCGGCCTATTTTTGCCACACGGAGGGGCCTCGCAAAGTCTCACCCCATTCCGAGTCCGGCGGACGAACTTCGCCAGCCCCCCGCCCCAAGGCTATAGCACACCCGTTTTTTGGGCATTTTTCCGCTGGACGAACTTGGGGCCCTGGCCTTCGGTCGCTCGTTTTTGGGCGCGGCTCTGCCTGCGGCCTATTTTTTGCACACGGAGGGGCCTCGCAAAGTGTCGGCCCATTCCGAGTCCGGCGGACGAACTTCGCCAGCCCGACGCCCCAAGGCTATAGCACACCCGTTTTTTGGGCATTTTTCCGCTGGACGAACTTCGGTCGCTTGTTTTTGGGCGCGGCTGTGCCCGCGGCCTATTTTTGGCACACGGAGGGGCCTCGCAAAGTCTCGCCCCATTCCAAGTCCGGCGGACGAACTTCGCCAACCCCACGCCCCAAGGCTATAGCCCAACTGTTTTTTGGGCATTTTTCCGCTGGACGAACTTGGGACTCCGGCCTTCGGTCGCTCGTTTTTGGGCGCGGTTGTGCCCGAGGCCTATTTTTGGCACACGGAGGGGCCTCGCAAAGTCTCGCCCCATTCTGAGTCCGGCGGACGAACTTCGCCAGCCCCACGCCCCAAGGCTATAGCACACCCGTTTTTTGGGAATTTTTCCGCTGGACGAACTTGGGGCCCGGGCCTTCGGTCGCTCGTTTTTGGGCACGGCTGTGCCTGCGGCCTATTTTTGGCACACGGAGGGGCCTCGTAAAGTCTCGCCCCATTCCGAGTCCGGCGGACGAACTTCGCCAGCCCCACGCCCCAAGGGTATAGCACACCCGTTTTTTGGGCATTTTTCCGCTGGACGAATTGGGGCCCCGGCCTTTGGTCGCTTGTTTTTGGGCGCGGATGTGCCCGCGGCCTATTTATGGCACACGAAGGGGCCTCTCAAAGTCTCGCCCCATTCCGAGTACGGCGGACGAACTTCGCCGGCCCCACGCCCCAAGGCTGTAGCACACCCGTTTTTTGGGCATTTTTCCGCTAGACGAACTTGGGGCCCCGGCCTTCGGTTGCTCGCTTTTGGGCGCGGCTGTGCCCGCGGCCTATTTTTGGCACACGGAGGGGCCTCGCAAAGTCTCCCCCCATTCCGAGCCCGGCGGACGAACTTCGCCAGCCCCACGCCCCAAGGCTATAGCACACCCGTTTTTTGGGCATTTTTCCGCTGGACGAACTTGGGGCCCCGGCCTTCGGTCGCTCGTTTTTGGGCGCGGCTGTGCTCGCGGCCTATTTTTAGCACACGGAGGGGCCTCGCAAAGTCTCGCCCCATTCCGAGTCTGGCGGACGAAATTCCCCAGCCCCATGCCCCAAGGCTATAGCACACCCGTTTTTTGGGTATTTTTCCGCTGGACGAACTTGGGGCCCCGGCCTTCGGTCACTCGTTTTTGGGCGCGGCTGTGCGTGCGGCCTATTTTTGGCACACGGAGGGGCCTCGCAAAGTCTCGCCCCTTGCCGAGTCCGGCGGACGATCTTCGCCAGCCCCACGCCCCAAGGCTATAGCACACCCGTTTTTTGGGCATTTTTCCGCTGGACGAACTTAGGGCCCCGGCCTTCGGTCGCTCGTTTTTGGGCGCGGCTGTGCTCGCGGCCTATTTTTAGCACACGGAGGGGCCTCGCAAAGTCTCGCCCCATTCAGAGTCTGGCGGATGAAATTCCGCCAGCCCCACGCCCCAAGGCTATAGCACACCCGTTTTTTGGGCATTTTTCCGCTGGACGAACTTGGGGCCCCGGCCTTCGGTCGCTCGTTTTTGGGCGCGGCTGCGCTCGCTGCCTATTTTTAGCACACGGAGGGGCCTCGCAAAGTCTCGCCCCTTTCCGAGTCCGGCGGACGAAATTCACCAGCCCCACGCCCCAAGGCTATAGCACACCCGCTTTTTGGGCATTTTTCCACTGGACGAACTTGGGGCCCCGACCTACGGTCGCTCGTTTCTGGGCGCGGCTGTGCCCGCGGCCTATTTTTGGCACACGGAGGGGCCCCGCAAAGTCTCTCCCCATTCCGAGTCCGGCGGAGGAACTTCGCCAACCCCACGCCCCAAGGCTATAGCACACCCGTTTTTTGGTCATTTTTCCGCTGGACGAACTTGGGGCCCCGGCCTTCGGTCACTCGGTTTTGGGCGCGGATGTGCCCGCGGCCTATTTTTGGCACACGGAGGGGACTCGCAAAGTCTCGCCCCATTCCGAGTCCGGCGGACGAACTTCGCCAGCCCCACGTCCCAAGGCTATAGCACACCCGTTTTTTGGGCATTTTTCCGCTGGAGGAACATGGGGCCCCGGCCTTCGGTCATTCGTTTTTGGGCGCGGCTGTGCCCGCAGCCTATTTTTGGCACTTGGAGGGGCCTCGCAAAGTCTTGCCCCATTCCGAGTCCGGCGGGAAAACTTCACCGGCCCCACGACCTAAGGCTATAGCACACCCGTTTTTTGGGCATTTTTCCGCCGGACGAACTTGGGGCCCCGGCCTTCGGTTGCTCGTTTTTGGATGCGGCTGTGCCGGCGGCCTATTTTTGGCACACGTAGGGGCCTCGCAAAGTCTCCCCCCATTCCGAGCCCGGCGGACGAACTTCGCCAGCCCCACGCCCCAAGGCTATAGCACACCCCGTTTTTTTGGGCATTTTTCCGCTGGACGAACTTGGGGCCCCGGCCTTCGGTCGCTCGTTTTTGGGCGCGGCTGTGCTCGCGGCCTATTTTTAGCACACGGAGGGGCCTCGCAAAGTCTCGCCCCATTCCGAGTCCGGCGGACGAACTTCGCCAGCCCCACGCCCCAAGGCTATAGCACACCCGTTTTTTGGGTATTTTTCCGCTGGACGAACTTAGGGCCCCGGCCTTCGGTCGCTCGTTTTTGGGCGCGGCTGTGCCCGCGGCCTATTTTTGGCACACAGAGGGGCATCGCAAAGCCTCGCCCCATTCCGAGTCCGGCGGACGAACTTCGCCAGCCCCACGCCACAAGGCTATAGCACACCCGCTTTTTGGGCATTTTTCCGCTGGACGAACTTGGGGCCCCGACCTACGGTCGCTCGTTTCTGGGCGCGGCTGTGCCCGCGGCCTATTTTTGGCACACGGAGGGGCCTCGCAAAGTCTCTCCCCATTCCGAGTCCGGCGGACGACCTTCGCCAACCCCACGCCCCAAGGCTATAGCACACCCGTTTTTTGGTCATTTTTCCGCTGGACGAACTTGGGGCCCCGGCTTTCGGTCGCTCGGTTTTGGGCGCGGCTGTGCCCGCGCCCTATTTTTGGCACACGGAGGGGCCTTGCAATGTCTCGCCCCATTCCGAGTCTGGCGGACGAACTTCGCCAGCCCTACGCCCCAGGGCTATAGCACACCTGTTTTTTGAGCATTTTTCCGCTGGACGAACTTGGGGCCCCGGCCTTCGGTCGCTCATTTTTGGGCGCGGCTGTGCCCGCAACCTATTTTTGGCACATGGAGGGGCCTCGCAAAGTCTCGCCCCATTCCGAGTCCGGCGGACGAACTTCGCCAGCCCCACGCCCCAAGGCTATAGCACACCCGTTTTTTGGGCATTTTTCCGCTGGACGAACTTGGGGCCCCGGCCTTCGGTCGCTCATTTTTGGGCGCGGCTGTGCCCGCGGCCTATTTTTGGCACATGGCGGGGCCTCGCAAAGTCTCGCCCCATTCCGAGTCCGGCGGCTGAACTTCGCCAGCCCTACGCCCGAGGGCTATAGCACACCTGTTTTTTGAGCATTTTTCCGCTGGACGAACTTGGGGCCCCGGCCTTCGGTCGCTCGTTTTTGGGCGCGGCTGTGCCCGCGACCTATTTTTGGCACACGGAGGGGCCTCGCAAAGTCTCGCCCCATTCCGAGTCCGGCGGACGAACTTCGCCAGCCCCACGCCCCAAGGCTATAGCACAACCGTTTTTTGGGCATTTTTCCGCTGGACGAACTTGGGGCCCCGGCCTTCGGTCGCTCGTTTTTGGGCGCTGCCTATTTTTAGCACACGGAGGGGCCTCGCAAAGTCTCGACCCATTCCGAGTCCGGCGAACGAACTTCGCCAGCCCCACGCCCCAAGGCTAGCACACCCGTTTTTTGGGCATTTTTCCGCTGGAGGAACTTGGGGCCCTGGCCTTCGGTCGCACGTTTCTGGGCGCGGCTATGCCAGCGGCCTATTTTTGGCACACGGAGGGGCCTCGCAAAGTCTCGCCCCATTCCAAGTCCGGCGGACGAACTTCGCCAGCCCCACGCCCCAAGGCTATAGCCCAACCGTTTTTTGGGCATTTTTCCGCTGGACGAACTTGGGGCGCCGGCCTTCGGTCGCTCGTTTTTGGGCGCGGCTGTGCCCGCGGCCTATTTTTGGCACTTGGAGGGCCCTCGAAATGTCTCGCCCCATTCGGAGTCCGGCGGACAAACTTCGCCAGCCCCACGCCCCAAGGCTATAGCACACCCATTTTTTGGGCATTTTTCCACTGGACGAACTTGGGGCCCCAGCCTTCGGTCACTCATTTTTGGGAGCGGCTGTGCCCGCGGCCTATTTTTGGCACATGGAGGTGCCTCGCAAAGTCTCGCCCCATTCCGAGTCCGGCGGACGAACTTCGGCAGCCCTATGCCCCAGGGCTATAGCGCACCCGTTTTTTGAGCATTTTTCCGCTGGACGAACTTGGGGCCCCGGCCTTCGGTCGCTCGTTTTTTCGGCGCGGCTGTGCCCGCGGCCTATTTTTGGCACACGGAGGGGCCTCACAAAGTCTCGCCCCATTCCGAGTCCGGCGGACGAACATCGCCAGCCCCACGCCCCAAGGCTATAGCACACCCGTTTTTTGGGCATTTTTCCGCTGGACGAACTTGGGGCCCCGACCTATGGTCGCTCGTTTTTGGGCGCGGCCGTGTCCGCGGCCTATTTTTGGCACACGGAGGGGCCTCGCAATGTCTCACCCCATTCTGAGTCCGGCGGACGAACTTCGCCAGCCCACGCCCCAAGGCTATAGGACACCCGTTTTTTGGGAATTTTTCCGCTGGACGAACTTTGGGCCCCGGCCTTCGGTCGCTCGTTTTTGGGCGCGGCTGTGCCCGCGGCCCAATTTTGGCACACGGAGGGGCCTCGCAAAGTCTCGTCCCACTCCGAGTCCGGCGGATGAACTTCGCCAGCCCCACGCGACAAGGCTATAGCACACCCGTTTTTTGGGCATTTTTCCGCTGGATGAACTTGGGGCCCCGGCCTTCGGTCGCACGTTTTTGGGCGCGGCTATGTCCGCGGCCTATTTTTGGCACACGGAGGGACCTCGCAAAGTCTCGCCCCATTCCGAGTCCGGCGGACGAACTTCGCCAGCCCCAAGCACCAAGGCTATAGCACACCCGTTTTTTGGGCATTTTTCCGCTGGCCAAACTTGGGGCCCCGGCCTTCGGTCGCTCGTTTTTGGGCGCGGCTGTGCCCGCGGCCTATTTTTGGCACACGGAGGGGCCTCGCAAAGTCTCGCCCCATTCTGAGTCCGGCGGACGAACTTCGCCAGCCCCACGCCCCAAGGCTATAGCACACCCGTTTTTTGGGCATTTTTTCCGCTGGACGAACTTGGGGCCCCGGCCTTCGGTCGCTCGTTTTTGGGCGAGGCTGTGGCCGCGGCCTATTTTTGGCACACGGAGGGACCTCGCAAAGTCTCGCCCCATTCTGAGTCTGGCGGACGAACTTCGCCAGCCCCACGCCACAAGGCTATAGCACACCCGTTTTTTGGGCATTTTTCCGCTGGACGAACTTGGGGCCCCGACCTATGGTCGCTCGTTTTTGGGCGCGGCTG